>JAOXJP010045400.1:0-16235 GCA_025762735.1 Platanus orientalis
GAGAGTGAGGGGGAGACACTCTACACATAGGGGGAGACATAGGGTGAGAGAGTTTGTGAGACTCTACAAACTTTAGTGAGAACACTAAAATAGGGGGAGTATAAATCAACAAAAAACAACTAAAAATATGTAACTTGCTGAACTTTTCACATATTATCTCAAGCTTGCTATTTTACAATTATATTGTTCATATCTTATTCTTTTTGCATGAGAAAGATGATTATTTTGTGGTTGTGATTACATGCCTTATTGACTCAAAGCACAAGTGATGAAGATCAACATATTGAGCTAAAATGTCTAATCTTGTGTTGTTTTTGAGTCAATGTTTTTGGGTTGTGGAGATCCGTGTATATTGTATATCTTAGTGTATTTGGGTTTTATCATGGAATTGAAAAGGGGGAGATTGTTGATGTATGTCAATCCCATGGTCAATTGGGTAGTGATATGAGTTTGGTAAGTGTCCTATGCTCTCATAAGTTCAAGACATGAAGACAAGAAGGATCAAAGACCTAAAGAGGAGACCAAAGACTACCTCAGAATTGGCACACCAGAGAAGGTATAAAGCATGCATGTATATCATTTTTAATACCTTAAAATGAACCTAGACATCTGTTAGGTCTCTCATAATAGCCCAAACCAAAAGACCCAAGGACAGACCCCCTACAAGTGGTCAAAACCAAAATTTAGAATCTAGGAGTCGAAACTAATTACGAATCATGTAATCGGTTTTGAGTATAAGTTTGGACACAAACTGAGATCTTGAGGCCAAAACCCATTGGCCGAAATCAATTTTGATATGGGTTTTGGGAAAATTACCCACACTTAAAATCGATTTCGGATCATGCAATCAATTGTAAGTTTAAGTAAGAACCGAAATTGATTGCCTAATCCGAAATCGATTTTGAGGCCAAATCAATTGTGGATTAAGCAATCAGTTTTAAGGGTAATTTGGAATATGTTTTAAACATGAAATCCAAGGAGAGTTTTTCAAAATTTGAACCATTTTTCATATCCAAAGGTCCAAAATGTTCTCCTTTATAAAAATATTCTCATCCAAAGGCCATGAATACTCCTCATCATTATAAAAGGCATCTTTTCCCTTTAGGGTCAAGGATCTCCAACACTCCAAGTATTTTTTTGAAAGAGCTGAGAGGCATACTATTTTGAGAGCTTCCTCCACTGTGAAAAACTCCATTGCCCACTATTTTTTGAGCTTGAGTAGTTAGCATACTTCACTATATTCTCTCTCTCTTTCTCTCCTCTTGAGCACTACTCTACTACTATTAAGGATAAGTTATGGTGAACACTTTTCCTAGAGAAAACTCACATTTGATTGAGCTCAGGGAGCACTAGATCTAAGTACTTGGATCTTGTGGGTAGCTAAGGCATACTAGCTTAACAAGGAGCATCCCACTTTGTGTAACTAGCAACATCAACCAACTTGTGGTAATATATGCTTGAATTTGCATTCATATTCATTATTGTTCTTGCTTTGCTTCTGCTGGAGACACCAAAAGCTTTACTACCTCTGCTGGAGACACCAGAAGTAGTATCCCCTCATTGGAGACATTGAGTGTTGTTTAGCTTACTTGTGAGCAATTAGTTAGGTTTGTATATTGACCTAGGTTGTAATAATACCTAAATGAAATATACTTAAGCTCGGTAATGAGATTTAGAATAGTGGACGTAGGCCCAAGTGCCGAACCACTATAAATCTCTTATTGTGGTTTGTACTGTGTGATTGTTTGTCTCTTTACTTGGATGCTTTCTACTACTCTTGCCTAGCATTTACTTGGCATTATACTTGAGTAGACACATTGGAGCACACACACATAATTGGGATAAGTTAAAAATTATTAATAACAACCACAAGGTAAAATTAAAAAGGAATAAATTACTTAAGAGATCCTATTCACCCTCCTCTAGGATTACTTTAGAACAATTTCATGACTAATGATATTTTCAATTTGTCTCTTAGTCTTCACTCTAGTGTTGAGATCACCAATAGTGTCATCTTGTGAAAATCCCTTGGTGAGCCTCTTGTTCTTGAGTTGAGGTTGAATTTCTTAAACATCATCCTCATAACTAGTTTGTGATGAGTTCTCTTCTTGATCCTTTTGGGATATCTCAATTTTTAAGTGAGATGAGTTCTCATTCTCATGATAGGAAAACACAATGGGCAAGTCTTCTTGCACTTGAGTTGTTTCATGATCATCTACCGCTACATTAATTGACCTTTCCACAGTGAGAGTCCTTATGTTGTAGACTCAGTAAGCTCTACAAGTTGTAGAATAACCAAGGAACATAGCTTCATCGCTTTTCTCATCGAATTTACCAAGATGTTCTCCATCCCAAAGGACATAATAAATGTTGCCAAATACTTTAAAGTACTTAATAGTTGGATTTGTCCCACTCTACCATTCATAGGTTGTTTTGTTTGCTCTCAGTCTAAGATAGGTAGACACGGTTTGAGACAGCATGTGGTGCTAATTTCCTCAGTCCAAAACCTCTTAGCTATGTTCTTGCTTGTAAGCATGGATGTAGCCATATTGAGGAGTGTTCTGTTCTTCCTTTCAGCCACTCCATTTTGTTGAGGAGTATCCGGGGTTGAAAATTCATGTTTCACTCCCAACTCTTCACATCAAGGTGAGAATTTATTATTCTCAAATTCCCTTCCATGGTCGCTTTAAATGCGCTTAATGGTTAGGTCCTTCTCTACTTGAATCCTCTTACAAATTTTTGAGAAATTCTTTGAAGGCCTTAGATTTCTCTCTTAGAAATGCTACTCAAGTAAATCTAGAGAAATTATAAACCACTACCATAAAGAATTTCTTTTCACCTATGCTCTTTATTCGAGTAGGACCGGCTAGGTCCCTGTGGAGAAGCTCTAGGGATCTAGAAGTTCCTATTATGACAGTCTTCTTATGAGAGACTCTAGTTTGTTTGTCCATTTGATAGCCTTTACATAAGGGGTTGTCAATCTTACTTAGTTTGGGGAGGTCCTTGACTATCCCCTTCTTGCTAAGTTTGGCAAGATCCCTAAAGTTGAGGTTACCTAATCTTTGGTGCCAAAGTTTGGTCTCATCTTATTAGGATATGAGACATGTGTCCATCACTTGAGAGTGAAGATCTATGAGATAGAAGTTGTCACTTGTTCTTACTCCTTCAGTAAGTTTTTTTCCATTGTGAGGTTCCTTGATGGCACATCCATCTTAACCAAATTGCATAAGAAATCCATTATCACAAATTTGACTTATACTCACCAAATTGTGCTTTAGTCCTTTCACATATAGAGCTTCTAGGAGTTGTGGAATACTGGGGGTTACTATGGTCTTTACCCCAAGAATTTTGGTGGTGTGTCCATCCCCGAATGTGACGTATCCACCTTGAGTTTCTTCAAGATGAGCAAATAGTTCCCTCTTACCGAACATGTTCCTTGAACACCCACTATCAAGATACCATTATCTTGATGAGCTTTCAACTCTTAATGTGGTGTGAATGACTAAATATTTTGGGTCATCCTCATTTACCCACACTCTCTTAACCTTGATAGGTTTAGAGGTTCGCCTTTTGGCACTTTGTTGTTGGGCCAAATCCTTCTTTATTTGAAGGTTTCTAATTTCAGTCTTTTGAAAATATTTTATTTTGTTGACATTCATCCCACTTTGTATTTTTCTAGATTGCATTCTTTAGGATTTTATGTCATTGGCCCTCTTCCTATAATCCACTTTGATTTTCCCTTCTAATCCACAATAGTAGCAATAGAATAGGGGCCTTCTTGAGTTGTAAGATTGTGAGGTGTTCCTTCTAGATGGTTCATTCTTAAAGGATTGTTGTGGTCTTCTAGGTTGTCTAGATTGTCTTTTGGCCATTCTCGAAGTAGGGGCATCCCCTTGATACCCTTTTTAAGTACAAGTCTTAGTGGCTTGAAACTTATTCCATGCCTCATTGGCATAGGAATAAGGTTGGGCTTTGGGTGTATCTCTAACCACTTGAACATTAGACTGAGATTGGGCCTGAGTTGGTTTTTTCTAAGATCTACCTTGATTCATGGGTGCCTTTCCCTTGAATGAGGTGTTTGGTCTCTTCTTAACCTTCTTTGATCTTTGATAAGGTCTTTGAGACTCCACTTTCTCCTTTCCCTTTTTAGAAGCTTGTGGAGGTGATTGAGTCGATCCATTGGCTTTAACAAAGCCATTTTTGGGCCTTTATGTGGAGGAGGAGGCATTGAACTCAGAGTTGTAGCAAAGTTTGGTCATGTCTCCATACTCCTTACCCATTGCAAGTATTTTTTCAAACTTCTCATTCCCTTGGGCAAGCATTGAGATGTTCTTCCTCTTATCTTCTTCAAGTTCCTTGATTTGTTTAAGGTAATTAAGGAACTTCCTTTTGATTTAAGCACAAGTCAAGTTTAAGGCTTTGTTCCTTTCATTTAGAGTCTTGATTTGCTCCTCAAACTCTTGGATGAGTGAGACATCACTATAAGACTCATCCATCTCTTTATCAATGTTTTTGAGCTTCTCCTTTAGCTCAAGAATTTTGTTGGACAACTTTTGGTTGTCCTCATGAAGTCTTCTCTTTTCATGCTTCCTATTGTCCTTTTTAAGCCTAGAAATAGTTTATTTTCACTAAGTTTATTTTCTAGTTCTACTATCTTTAGGGTCATTTCCTCTTTGACATATAGGAGCAAGTAATTTTCTTGGAGAGTTCCTTATCCTCGTCCCTTTTTGTAGAAGACTCTTGTTGAAGAGTGGAGATAGTGTCTTCGAGGGACTTTAACTTTTCAATCAACTTTATGATTTCCCTCTTGAGTTGTTTGTTATTCTTCTCCAACTTAACACTCTGTACAAAAAAGTCATCGAATGCCACTTGTGCATCATAGATCTTCTTCTATTCTTCACCATCTCCCTTACCCTTATTACTAGAGTCACTTGTGTCCAAAAGTGAGCTCATGGGAGTGCCAAAAGTCATGAAGGCTTTGATCTCTTCTGAGAAAACTTTCTCATGCTTTGAGACTCATGTTCTAAAGCCTCAAATTCATCATCCCATGTTACAGCCATGGCCTTGCCTTTAGGTTTGTACTTGTTCTTTTTGTTGCCAAAATCATTAACAATGTATCATCTCCCTTTGCACTCATAGAAAATGGGAGGCTCCTTAGAGAAATCATATTTCTTCTTATACCCTAGGAAAGATCTTCTCATTTATTTATTTTTCTAGTAATCCCTTGCATTCCTATAAAAGAACTTCTTGAACTTCTTAACTACTAGGGCTAAGTCATCATCCGAATCTTTATTTTATTCGGAGGGTTCTTCTATCTTAACGAAAATTCCCTTCTTTTTGGTAGGTTACTTAATAGCCAGTTCAAAAGTTTTAAGTGAGCCAATCAACTCTTCTAGTTTCATGGTCTCTAGGTCTTTACTTTCCTCAATGGCGGTTACCTTAGGTCTAAAACTTTTAGGGAAAGACCTAAGCACTTTTCGGACTACCTTAGATTCTGGAATATCCTCTCCTAGACTTCGCATGACATTCACTAAGTTGGATAGCTTGACATTGAATTGGGAGATTTCTTCATCTTCCTCAATCCTTAGAGCTTCAAGTTATGCCATGTACATTTAAAGTTTTGACATCTTTACGATACTCGTACCCTCATGGGAAACTGAGAGGAGCTTCCATGCTTCCTTTGCTATTTTCAAATGAGCTATCTTCCTAAACTTATCTAGTGCTAAACCACTTGCTATGACATTCAATGCCCTAAAATTGAACTTGTGAGCATCCACATCGGTGGAAATCCACTCACTTCATGGTTTGTCACGCTATGTATAGCCATCAACTATAGTGCTCCAAACTCTAGGGTCATATGCATTAAGGAAGATCTCAATATGAGATTTTCAATACCTATAATCACTTCCATTGAAGAATGGAGGTGTTCTAATGGGCATACCACTACCTTCTCTAGCAATCTAGGATTTTTACTAGGATCTTACTCGGGTTGCTAAGCCCTTTGCGAGTAACCTAGGCTTTGATACCAATTGAAATACCTATTAGGTTATCCTCGAGGGGGTGAATAGGATCTTAAAATTCTTCTACCCCTTTTTGGAGTTGTTGAGATTAATTTTAATCTTCTTAACCTTAGTCTTAGTGAGTGTATGCTTCAATGTGTCTATTCAATAATTTATCAAACAAGTAGAGTGCACAAGTAGAGAGTATACAACTATAGAGATAAGCAATCACATACTCAATCTACAACAAGAGATTTATAGTAGTTTGGTATGAAGGCTTATGTCCACTCTTCTAAAGCTCACTCTTAAGCTTAGGTATATTGCCTAATATAACCTAGGTAAAAAAACCTACACTACTTACACACAATAAGCTACATAATACACTCAGTGTCTCTGGCGAGTGTTGTTGACTTTCGGTGTCTCTAGCAGAAGTAAATCAATAAGATAATGAATGACAAATGTAAATGAATGCAAATGAAAGAAAATATTATCACAATTTGGTTGATGTTGCTGTTTGCATAAATTGGGAGTGCTCCTTGTAGAGCTACTATGCCTTAGTACACCCACACCACTTCAAGCTTTGACATTTGAGTTCCTTGAGCTTAGCCAAGCAAGGGTTTCCACTTGGGACAACCCATAAAGGTCTCTTCTCAATGTATAGAGCTTGGTAGCTTATAAGAGAAGACTAGAAAGTAGTATGCAGCTGAGGGGAAGTTCTTTTCATCTTAAAATAGTAAGAGAGAAAGTTTTCTCAAGAAGGAAGCTCACTTTTGGCAAAGGTTTCAATACTCTCTAAAATGCTTGAAGTTGTTGCCTTAAAGGGAAAGTTTCTCTTTTATAAGATTCGTGGACCCCTCTCCAATGTTGGATTGGAATATCTAAAAATGGGCAAAAGATCTTAACCATAAATTCAAAAATGGGGTTTAAATTTTTTTCTTTCTCGTACTTGTACTTGATTGTAAGATTTGTAATCAGTTACACATCTTATAACCGATTACACTTTGAATTATGGGTATTGCAACCTTTTTGTTTATTTGATTGTAAACATGGATTAAGTGTTTGGGTTCTTATTTTTTTGTCTCAGACAGTGCTCAAACCGATTTTAGTTTTTGCAATTAGTTTGACGTATGATCAATTGTAAGATTTATAATCGGTTTGAGTTGAAACTAATTGTAGATCTACAAATCGATTTGACCTGCTGTTCTTGCACTTGGTTTGTCCAACTTAATTGACCTTCCATAAGGCTAATACCTTAGGATTTTTAGGTGTATTTATGCATGATATGATGATTGATTTAGGTCCACTCACACTTAAAACCTCCCATGATGCATGTGTGATTTATACCTTTGAATCTCCAGGATTTTGAAGCAAGCATCAGGCTTTTAGGGCTACATGTCTTTGGTCCACTTGGGCATCTTCACTTGGTCTTCTTCTTGACATATCATGGACACTTACAAGACATATACAATATACATGGGAGTTTTGACCATGAGATTGACAACAAAACACATATGACTCAACATACTTCATTTTAGAGGGAATGAAAGATGAGAAGATGACTGAGTTTCTTAAGCTCACTCAGGGTAGTAGGACTATTCTCTAATATAAGGAGAAGTTCACAGAGTTGGCCTACTATGCAGTACTAATAGCCAGATATGACAAAACCAAGGCTAAGAAGTTCTAAAGGGGACTTAGACCTACCATCCATATACGGATGACCACTACATGATTGAGGACCTTTGTTGAAGTTAAAATAGCTAGGCTTATGAAGCGAGAGTGCGACGAGCTCGCCAAAAGACATGACAAGGGCGTGAAGCACCCTCAGCCTAGAGGACTAACAAGAGCAGAGTATCCTAATAGGACTGGCATGACTAACATGCCAAAGAAGATTGAGGCTAGAGAACTGTGTTAGAAATGCATAAAGATTCATGCTAGTGTTTGCTTCAAGGAGACTGACGCTTGCTACAAGTGCGATTTTGTTGGCCATTTAATGTGCGACTGTCCATCATGGAAGAAGGAGCAAGCTATTGTAGCTGAGTAGACAAAGAAGAAGGTCAGAGTTCTAGGGCGTGTGTATGCCATCACTGAGCAGGATGCTTAGGTCTCCCAGTTTGTGGTTATAGGTATACTTTCCTTGTTTAGTCATGATGCATGAATCTTGACTAACCTAGGATCTACCCATTCTTTTATTGTTGCCACTACATAAGACATGCCAATTCTTTACCTGAGTTCCTAGACTTTTTTGTACTAACTGTATCCACACTATTAGGGAAGATTATGTTAGTTGAGTTGGTGTGTAGATTCTCTATATTTAGGATTGGGGGTAAAGAGTTTTCTGTAGATTTGATTTTGCTTGACTAGGAGATTTTGATGTAATATTGAGGATGGATTGGTTGGAAACACAACATGCCACTATCCATTGTTACTCGAAGGAGGTTTCATTTCACATGCCTAGTCAACCTGAGTTCTCATTTCAAGGAGAGAGACACAACAATCTTCCGAGTGTGATCTCCATGATTCAGGTAGATAGACTTCTTCGAAAAAGATGCCAAGGCTATTTAGCTTATGTGGTTGATGGTCAGACTAAAGAGAAGAAGATTAAAAACATCCTAGTTGTTAGAGACTTTGTTGACGTATTTCTAAACGATCTCCCTAGTTGACCTCTAAACTAAGAGATTAAGTTTGCTATTGACTTAGTCCCTGGTACCACACATGTTTTTATAGGTCCTTAATGTATGGAACTGTCTGAGTTTAGGGAACTTAAGGTGTAGCTTCATGAGTTGTTCGATAAGGGATTTATCCACCCGGGTGTGTCACCTTAGGGTGCACTTGTACTCTTCATTAAGAAGAAGGATGGTTTGATGAGGTTTTGCATTGATTATTGAAAATTAAAATAGTTGATGGTGAAAAACAAGTATCCGTTGCTAAGAATTGATGACTTATTTGATCAATTGAAAGGTACCAAGGTCTTTTCAAAGATTAACCTTAGATCGGGTTATTATCAACTCTGAATTAAGAAGACATACTGAAGATTGATTTTTTCACTAGATATGGATACTATGAGTTCTTGGTTATTTCATTAAGATTGATGAATGACCCTACTACTTTTATGGACTTTATGAACCTCATCTTCAAACCTCATTTGGATAGCTTTGTAATTGTGTTCATTGATAGCATCCTTGTTTACTCCAAAAGTCCGAAAGAGCACAAGGAGCATTTGAGGATTACATTACAAATGTGGCGGAAAAGGAAGCTTTATGTGAAGCTCAATAAGTGTGAATTCTAGTTAGACCAAGTTATGTTCCTTGGTCATGTGATCTCCAAGGATGAAATTTTTATGGATCCCAAGAACATCGAGGTTGTGGTGAATTGGTCGAGACCAACAAATGTACATGAGATTCATAGTTTCTTGGGTTTAACTAGCTACTATAAAAGATTTGTTGACGGTTTCTCAAGTATTGCGGGACCTTTGACAAAGTTGACCCAGAAGAATGTAAAGTTCAAATGGAATGAAGTATGTGAGAAGAGCTTCCAAGAGTTGAAGGACCAGCTTGTGTCTGCATTGGTTCGTACTTAACCTTCAGGATTTGGAGGATATGTTGGGTATTGCGATGCCTGAAGAAAAGGCTTAGGCTGTGTACTTATGTATCAATGCAAAGTGATTGCATATGCCTCAAGATAGCTGAAGCCGTATGAACTGAACTAGCCCACACATGATTTGGAATTAGTAGATGTTTTGTTTGCCTTGACAATTTGGAGACAATACCTTTACGACGAGACATTTCTGATCTACACAGACCACAAGAGTCTGAAATATATTTTCTCGCAAAAGAAGTTGAATATCAGATAAAGGTGTTAGGTGGAATTGATTAAGGACTATGATTGTACCATTCATTACCACCCTGACAAGGAAAATGTTGTGGCTGATGCGTTGAGCAAGAATTCTTTGAGTTTTTTTGGCTTACATGACACTGGGAAAAATGTCTTTATGTGAGAAGCTGAGAGAGATGAATGTGAACCTTTATGTGAAGGAGTTGAACATACTTCTTGCATACCTCAGAGTGCAGACCACTATTTTTAACGAAATGAAAAGCACTCAAAGGGATGACTCTCAGCTTGTGAAGATCATAAATGAAGTAAGAAGTGATGCTAGGAAAAGCTTTTCACTTATGAAGATGGTTCATCAAGATTTGGCAACTGTTCATGCATTCTGAATGACACTAATCTAAAAAGGGAGATTTTGGAAGAAGCTCACCATTCTACCTACTTTGTACACCAAAGTAACATGAAGGTGTATTATGATTTGAAGGGATATTATTGGTGGAGTGGAATGAAGAGAGAGGTTACAGAATTTGTGGCTAGATACTTGACATGCCAACAAGTCAAGGCCGAACATTAGAAAATGATGGACTTCTAAAACCATTAGAGGGTCTAGAATGGAAGTGGGAGCACATTTCCATGGAATTTCTCTGTGTGTGTGGATTGATCTAACCACTTTGAATTGATCCAGGTGAACAAACAGTATCACTTGAGACCTCTTAGATTGATCCACTAAGTGTTGGATTGATCCAGTAATTTTGGATTGATTTGATACCCCTCGGATGGATCCACTTGGATTTATCTGTGTGGATTGATCTGATTCCCCTGTTTTCTACTATTTTTGCCTTTAAATGGTTTCTAATAATTGTAGGACTTATGGTCAAGGAAAGGGAAGGTCCAATAACCCTCAAAGGGTTCTTAGAGCATTTTTACCTAATTTTAACCTCTTCTTTACCTTGGTTTACCTTTCATATTCTTGGAGAGGCTTGAATTCTTCAAAGCTTGGACCTTGGGTTCTTCAAGGGCTTCTTCCTTGTGGCTTCTTGTTCTTGAAGGATGTTTTTCACTTTCTTGGACACAAGAACCAATTAGACTACAAACATGACTCAATGTATGCAATGTGCTCATGTCATGACCTAATCTACCACTCCATGTATTTTCCAAACTATGGAATTGAGAATTTACATTTACATTGTGTTGCACTTACTAACCCTTCTCAAATGAATCTACCTTTGATGTTCTAGGGTTGGTTCCTTAAGGTCTATTGTGTCTTAGCTTGCCTGAGACTTGTTGCATAGTTGACTTGGTAGCTTAATAATCTCTAGCCTTTTGCCTCGGTGGTCCTTTGTCTTTGGACTTATATGATTTTCCTTTTTAAGCTCTTTCCGAACTAAACTTACATGACTCGATTACATATACAATAGATATGATCATGTAGTCTACATTCTAAGACCATTATAGACATGTACTTTTACATAAGGAATGGAATTGACAATCATGATACAATTTACTTTTACATGCTGAACCCAACTCAACAAGGGACATGGGAACTACTTCTCATACAATACATATGGGCAACCAACTCACTTGTCAATATGTGGTCATCATATTATGAAAATCATATTGATAGGATCACATTTATGTAGAGTATATATAGGATCAAAAGTCAAAGGATAAGATGACTATGCTGAATTTTATCTTGGATGTCTAGGCAGGGCTTGCTAGGTGGGGCCAAAGTCATTGTACATGTGGCACACCCAAAATATGTGCTTAAAGGCCCGTGTTTTGTTCTTAAGCACTATTGGTTTTTATCTTGTGCCTTTGTAATATAAAATATGGATATTATTGTGATAACTTTTGTGTCCACTCAATTAGGGGAAGGATTGGATGCTATTAACAACCACCAATGTGTTATGGTGTCTTTTGGCTTATGTTAGTATGTTTACTTACATGATGTGATTATGCTTTTCAACTATAATTCACAAAATGCTTCTTCATATCCCATCACCTTTGAATGTGTCAATTGGGATCATGTGCTTCTTGTTCCAGTTGATTCCCTCAAGTGGGTGATAGTTGATAGTTCCCCAAGTTTTAACATTATCTTCTAATTTAGGATTGCTTATAATTCGGAAAAGCATGCTAGCTTCTTCCAAATTATTTTAAAGCTGTTAAATTTGTAGTATAATTTTCAAAGTTAAGGCCTAGATGATGTGTAATGTGTAACTATACATTGTTTCTGTGTAAATGTCCACTCTATAGCCAAGGTCAAAGAACCACTAGTGTTGCAAGAAAAAAGGGGGAGAAGTGTTACTAAACACAAAGGCTAACTATCAGATGAACATAAGAGTATCTTCCTTGACATTTGTATAGAACATGTTTGTCAAGGAAGAAGCCTAATAACAACTTTGACAAATATGACTGGCAAGAGATTGCAAAATATTTTCTTCAAAAAAGTTACACAGATTAGGAGATTGAAAAGTTTAAATCCCTCTATAGAAATATGTAAGACTTGTGGCTTCCCTAGAGACATTTATGCCAAGAGAGTAGTGGATAGGGATGGTGCTATGAGACAAAGAAAGTAGATGCACTATCCAAAGAGAATTGGAATGATCTCACAAAGGTAACAAATGTGCATATATATATGTGTGTGTCTATGTTTATGTGTATCACTAATTGACATCACTATATGTTTCTTAAAATACAAAAGTATAAACAAGGTGCACAATTTAAGAATATGGCATTCACATTTAAGGATCAATGTGATGAACTTCATGAATTAAGGATAATACACAAGTCTTAAAGTAGTTGTTCAATGCTTATGCCCTTTTAGAGTAGGACCATTAGAGGAGCGAGTTCAGTCAAACAACATAACAAGTATAAAGGCATAGCTAGCCTACACTAGTAGAAACAGTTGTTTCAAATCCTACTCCCAATTGGTGCACCATATTTCAACCAAGTCTTCATGTAAGGCATAAGTCCAAACCTACTTTTCCACCTAAAGAATTGGGAATTATGAAAGATTAATCTATATTAATTAAGAAGAATAAACCACATGACCAAAAAGATGCCTTGTAATGCCCTGCGTTTCACTTAAAGGTAAAACCACAAATTTACCCCATAAGGATAAAATTGTTATTTCACATGTTTAAATAGACCATGTAGTGGTTTACGAACCCTTTAGACCAAGTTAGAAGTGTAGAACCTAAGTTGGATCATGAACTTGTCAAGTTCGAAAGCTGCCCTAAGTGTGTTGGGGTAACTTCATAGTTAAACCTTCATTAATCCCAAGTGATTTGTGGTTCAAGGTATATATGGTTGGAAATATCTAAGAGTTTACTTTCCAATGCATCAAACGGGGTGTAATTATGAGTTTTCTAGAAGAAGTTTTTGCAATTCTCCTACAAGGTGTATGTGCTAACAGACCCACAGATTTTTAGCAGCTTCCCAGACCTACCAACACCAATCTTGAGTGAATTACAGGATAAGCCATACCTTTTTGGAAATGTATTTTTTTTTCTATTTTCCAACGCGACAAACATAGAGCGATTTGGAGTTGTGTGCACAAAGTTATGGTTAAATTACTACAGAGTATTCGTACCAGACATTTTAGAGCGCTCCACTTGATTTAGAGCACTCCACCGTGGATTTGGAGTGCTCCCACGAAGCTCAGAACTGTGAAAAATGATGGAAACCATTCCCTAGAGTTATTCATTAAAGGTTGGAGCACTCTAACAACCCCCAGAGTGCTCTACCTGATGTAGGAATGTGATTTTACCTTGTTTTTTATATGACACTTGTCCATTTGACCCCATACATGTGGGATCTCGTTCTAGATGAATCCTAACCCTTTTTAGACCTAATTCAGGTCATTTAGCCTCCTTAGAACATAAAAAGGAAGAGAGAGAGAGAGAAGAGGGAGACTTGAGAGAAAGGAGAGAAGATTCATCTTCTCCAAGGTTAAAACCTAGATCTAGCCTAAAATAGTTGTAATTTTCTATTTTTTTTACCTAAGTTTATGTATTCTAACCATTAAATACGTGGTTTACTCATAGAAGTTGGAAGGTTTGACAAAAACAAGAAGGTTTTGGAGGAGAATTTCCTTCAAAGTAAGGGTTAGAAACTTGAGTAAATAGTTCTACAAAACTTACTCTATTTTTGTTTGTTTTATGTTCTTAGAAGTCTTGTATTAATAAAATTTTGATTCTATGAATGTTTCTTCATAAGTTTGTAAAGCTCTTTGCTAGGATCCTAGAAGCCCCTAGATATTGTGATGAAATTTTGTTAGGATCTTCGAAATCCATATTTTATTCTATGAGAAAAAAGTTGATTTACATGTTATCTATATGTATTGCCTTGAAATGATAAATCCCATGTATTTTGAATGCTTGTAATCTAGGATTCTTTAATTCTATAGTTCTATAAAGAATATTGATGGGCGATTTACTTGATTTGCTATGACTAGTATGATTATTTGAGTTGGTGATGAACATATCTTAAATATGTTGATTAAAAATGATGCTAGAAATTAACTATGAAGTATGTTGATCTCCATGTAATGAAACTAGTATGTTGTTGTCTATAAATTACTAGAAAACTCTATGGAATGATTCATGTAAGATATACTTAGAGATGATGGAGATTGAGTTTCTCTCTTTGATTTTTATGAATTCCCTTAATTATTGCACTCTACATGTTTGATAAAATACCTCTTAATGTTTTCCCTTACTATCTACATGTTTCTTAGATGCCTTCGGATTCTTTGCATGAGCTTATTGCTCTTTTTAGTAAATTTTTTCAAATATATGTTGGCTTATGATATTCTATGGATTCCTATGTTAGGATCTTAGAATCCATTTGCATATGTCTTAAGATACTTGAAAATATATGTAGGATTGTATGACTTCTCCCATTGATAAGGTTAAAAAATGATTTATTCATGTTGTATATATTCTTGATCTTGCTAGCTTATTTATATCATAAGAACATAGTTGTCCCTTACATTATGATTGTATAATATAATAAGTAATGGTAAGATAAGATTGTTAAGAATGGACAATATGTGAAACGAATAAAGGATAAGGAGAATGAAATAAGATAGGTAAGGAAAGTAAAGACAAGTGTCTAAATTATGAAGGCTCCACCATTGTGAGCTAAATGATGACTAGTGTTAAGTGGGAAGTAAAATTAATTAAGGTATAAAGGATAAAGAGTATGATGACTCTTCCATTTGGGTGATGATGCTATGGTATGATAGTCCTCCCATTAGGGGCAACAATGCAATGGTATGATGGTCTTTCTATTGGGGTGATAATACAATGATATGATAACCCTCTCATTGGGGTAAGAATGCAATGGTAAGATTGACCCTCCATAGGGTATAATGAAATAATGACATTTTCATTAAGAATAAATCTTAATGGTAAAGTATGATGGCCTTTACCATTATGGAATAGTACAATGTGTTAATGAATGAAGTAATGTTAAAGGTCCCTCTATTGGGAAATGAAAAAATATGTAAGAAGATAAAAAAAATTATAAAAAAAGAAGTTATGTTAAAAAGAAATAAACAGTTCATAAGCCATATAAATGAATAAAATGTCAAGAAAAGAAATTGAAGTATAAAAGCTTCAAAAATAATGAAAGGTTCATAAACTATGTAAGAATAAATAATATGAAGGCCTTCCCATTTGGGGTAATAATACAATGGTATGATGATCCTCCCATTAGGGTATAAACAATGGTATGATGATGTCCCTTATGATTATAGATAATATGATATGTGAAAATGTAAGTAAGTGAAAATAAAATGTAAAGTAAGTGAAGGAAAAGTGTAAGCAAATGTGAGATAGTAAAAAGAAAGTGTAAGAAAGTGATACCAATTGTGATTAAGCATGAGTAAGTGTAAGGGATCTTAAGGGCCCTACTATTAAGAATAAAACTATGTCAAAGAAGAAGGAAAAGTTTATAAGACACATAAAAGAAGTGAAAATAATGATAAGAAGAATAGAAAGGTTTATAAGAAAGAAAGAATGTTAAGGATACAAGAAAAACAAATGAACTCCAAAAGCAAAGTAAAATTATAAGTCATGTAAAGAAAGAAACGTAATAAGATAAGAAAATAAAAATATTTAAGTTTCATAAATAAAAAGTTTATAAGTTATGTAAGAAAAAAAGTTTCATGAAAAGAAAAAGAAGTGTGTAAACTATAAATAAAAATACAAGTCTTTAATATGAGTAAGTAAAGAAAATATTAAGAAATGGGTGAAACCTCATAATCTTTATAAGAATATAAGTTCCTAAACTATGTAAGAAAAATTGAGATGTATGATGGTTATTCCATTATGGTACAAGTCAATGCTATGAAGATCAATGATAAGTATTAAATGATCAATGAAAAGTGATAAGTAAATATTAAGA
>JAOXJP010045411.1:0-16234 GCA_025762735.1 Platanus orientalis
CCCCCCTGCCTCGGCCTTCACGCATCACAGAGGGGGGCATCGTAGAGGATATCAAGCCCCTATAGGCTAGATTCCAAAAGGATCCTCTCCTGTAGCTTATGATCTGTTAGGGTCTTGTCAAGCAGGTGACACATCATGATTGGCAGGAAAAATGAATTACAAAATTTGAAAGGTATTTGCAAGGCACCAGGAGAGGATCCGCTCCAGTTGGGGTTAAACCTGTTTTTCAATGAGTACGGCTTGGACCTTCTTGGATGGTATAAGATCATCATTATTCGGGGGAGCAAATGTTTTGTCCAAGATTTTATGTCTTGCCATGTCCTCCCACCACAGCTAACACGTAATGGTTTTTTGAATTTGGTGTCTCTCCTGAGAACAAATGTTACTTGTACAATTATTTTATGGTTTTAACCCCATACACCTCATTTTTAGTGGAAAAGATTAGGTACAGAAATCTGCTTTTTCTGATGTATTAAAATGGCATCAGGGATAGACACATCAGCATTGAAAAGTGATAAGCACCCCTAAAAAGTGAAAGTCACTTTTCGACACTGATATGTCAGCCCCTTGATATCATTCTAATACATTAAAAAAAGCAGATTTTCATGCCTGATCCCAGCCCCATTTTTAGAGGGAGGATTGTGTCCGCTTCCCCTTGTACACTAACCTCCACTGAGGGTCAAGGGGGCAGACACATCAGTGTTGAAAGTGATTTACACTTTTTTGGGGGGAAGAGAGGTGCAAATCACTTATGGCGCTGATGTGCTCAGCCGCCCTTTTGACCCCAAGTGGAGGTTAGCATAAAAGGGGGAAACGAACACAATCCTCTTCGCATTTGTATGGATACTAATTTTTTCATTTGAAAATTGTCTTTACAGTCATAATCTTATACGGGCTTGGATTATGTGAGAACGAATCTTGTGAGAACCGTGAAGACAGCACCAAAGGGTCTGATGCATCAGTACCAAAAAGTGATTTGCACTTTTTGGGGGGCACTTATCACTTTTTGGTGCTGATGTGTCTGTACCCTGATGCCATTCTCACAGTTCTCACAAGATTCGTTCTCACCTAATTTTTAGTGATCTTATACAGCTAGTCTTTGACACAATAGGATATACAAAATCCTGGACAGAGCATTTGTTGCCTTGTTAAGGGTGTCTAACAAGTCAAGCTGAGCTGAGCTAGTGAGCTTTGTCCAAGCCTAAGAACTGAGCTTGGCTCAGGCTCAACTCGGGTCACCAGAATTCGTATGGACACCACAGGTTCACACGCTTTGTGTATTGGGTTAAAATTGCTCGAATCAAATAAGTGCTCCTAAAGCATCAAATTTGAATTGGAAGAATGATTGTCTATTGACAGACCTTTATAGGCGTGCCATTGACACTAGACGTATTTTTGAATTTGATGTCTCTTTTTTATCAGCTACTTTTTCACACATTATTTTTTTTTGCTGACATTTTTACTACAAAAAACATGCCTGGATTTGGTGCAACTCCTAAAGTAAACCTAAGGGACTGACACATTGGTGCCAAAATAGGGACTGACACATTTTAGGAGATGCTTTTCACTTTTTAGTGCTGATGTGTTAGCCCCTGATGGTAGTCCTACCTTAGGTGTATGTAGTATGTCACTCCCCCCCCCCCCCACCAAGCGGTCCTACCAAATACTTCTGATACATCTTTATATGCAGAAAATGTGTCTGTAGTGTAGGTGAATGATAAGTTGACATGTGTTGTGTTTGGGTTAAAAACATCCCAAGAAGTGTTCAGTTGAAAAATTAGGCATTTAAAAAGAGACCAAATTCAAAAATTCATCATGTAACAATTAATGGCATGTTGATAGAGGTCTGTGTCAACACAGACAAATCATTCTCCATCTTTATAATACGTATTAGGAGAATGATTGTCTGTTTTGAGACAGACGTGACACATGATGTGTTTTTGAATTTGATGTCTTTTATTGACCACCTACTTTTTCAACTGAACACTTTTTTGGACCCTTTTACCCCCAAAAACAATACATGTCTGTTTATAATTCACTATATACACTACGGAAGCATTTTTATCACAGAACATTGAGAGCAAATCCTCTGCAACAAGCTTAAATAGCATTAAATAGAAACTGGATTCAAAGAATTACATCTATACTAATAAATTAGAATTTTAACATTGGGTGGGAGTTTTAACACAATTAGTCATACTATTTACCCATGAAAAATGTTTTTCCTTGTAGACTTAATTGTAGGCCCACTTTTAACCAGCTGTCGTTTTTTGAGGGTAGTTTCTGTTTAATTCGCTTTGCACTATAAAAACCCGGAAATTAGTTGGTAGAGCTAGTCCCACTTGGTGTAACCAATGTGCTGGACGCAATTTCTTGAGTTGTAATTTCTTCGAAGTTAAGATTTAGTAAATATTAGCTAATCGATTTTGATGAATTACAAAAATATGAGTGAATTCAACATTTCATCTCGAGATGAAAGTATGAACCAGTAAGATCAGGTTAAAACCTACAACCCACATAATTATTATTAGCGAGAAAAATTCTGTGTCCAGGAAGCACCGTTCCACACTTTACAGTGGGTGTCGACCTTATTATTATTTTCTTAGGTAAGGATGCCTTAGGACTGGTGAGCCCCCTTGACGATTGCCTAAGGTCCATTCATATGCAGGGGCGGACACATGGTGCTGAAAAGTGAAAATCATCCCTCAAAAACTATAAATCACTTTTTTGATGTGTCTGCCCTGCATATGGCAGACCTTAGGCGTTCTTTAAGGGGGCCCACCAAATCCTTGGAGGACTTAATTATTGATCTTTTTATTTCAGTGGAGCACCTATTATATGAGCCAGAGTCCAAACAATTAAGCAGAACTGGATAATGAGGACCCAACCAGATCTTAAAAAATCCAATGGGGAAGAGAGAAGGACGTTTTCAATCCTTACTCTCTAAAGTAAACTACTATGAAGAGGGAACGAAAACAACTCACCTGACTGTGTGCCCATCGATCTTGAACCCTGGTCCGTCCGGTTGCACGACGGTTATACCGCCGGCGCGTGGACCAAACGGCGGCTTCTGCTTCGATGATTGGTATTCCGTTCCGTCCGCTCTTGGTACCGGAACCGTCAACCGATCATAATATTCCGTTATCTTCATCTCATCAAGATCAACCACCACAGTTATCCCCTCTAAAGGTCTAACGTACAAATTTACGGTTCCTCCCAAGTAAAAACACAGAATCTTCAAAATCCTATTGTCCTTCTTCTCTCCAAACCAGCCGACAGAGAAACTCTCGCAAACAACTTCTGATAAGTTGAGCCCCCTCTTCCTAACCGAAGCTATAAATGGAGGGTACTCTAGAGGCAGTGCATTTGCAGCTATCTGTTCTTCGAATGTTAATAAAGGGTAGCCGTGGCCATCGTAAATTCGATCGGAATCGATCGAACGAGTCGATAAATCGACTATGAATTCGTGGGTTTGCTTGTCCATTCGAGTGATAACGAAAGCCCGGCGAGGCGGGGGTGTGGTGGTGGAGTTTGATAGCCATGAGAGGAGAGTTGGTTTGTCTGGGTCGTCTAATCCCACGTACTGGAAGGTTAGATTGTGGGTCGGGCTGTGACTCGATCCTTTGATGATAGCACGGACGTCGGCTAGTTCAGATGGGGTGAGTGGGTCTAGTGGGTGGTGGTGGTGGTGGTTTGAGGCTAAAGAAAGAGGGAAGAGGGAGAAGAAAAATATGAAGAAAAGACTCTTGAAAATGGGAGGCATAGCTTTGTGTGAATACGAAAACAAAGTCATTTGTCTTCAATGAAAATTTCAGAGCCTGGAATATAATATGTAGATGGAACCAAACTTAGGTTTCCGAGGTCGACAGACCATCTCATGTGATTCAATCGCTCACCTAGCGTGCGCTCCTGTGAACTTTTATACTCTTAAATGTGCATGGACCGTCGTAGTTGACTACTGGATGGTTAAAGGATCTTAATATACTTAAAAGTTTCTTACTTAGAAATTAGAAGAGATGTTAGTTTATTAAGCTGATGATCAAACACGGAGTAGACTAATGCTATTTTATTAGAAATTTAGAACTAAATCAACTAATGGGTATCATTAACTTCACAGATTAATATAACTACGCCGGCACCGCATGAGCCAATGTGCCACGTCCAAATTGTTTAGTAGGTTCAAATAATTCTAGTTTGACTAATCTTTTTTACTCCTCTCGAGTCTAATAAACTCATGGATATAAATATACGGATCGCTTTGCAGTTTGCACAGAGCTGAAAAAACAAGGAGAAAGGATCTGCTGTGTCCAATTTATCTGTCCCCCATGTCCCCATACACAAAAGGTGGAGTGTAAAGTGTTAAAACTGTAAATACAGTTTTCAAATGAAAATTAATGTACTCATAAAAATGGGTTTTATAGGGTTAAATTTAAAACCATTAAAAAGTATTCAAATGAACATTTGCTCCCTATTTAAAAGAGGAAATAAATTCAAAAAATTATGACACATTAACCTATGGTGGGGGAAACGATAGGACAAATAAATTGGGTGTAGCAGATCCTGTATTGAAAGTGAAAGATCATATAGCTGCAACAGGATCCTGCAGACCTGCGGGACTTTAACTGTAGTAGAGGTTCTTGAGTGTTACTTGACACGAGCAAAAGAAAGAAAAAGAAAAATATGAAAGTCTTGTTTGGTAGAAGAAGGTTAAAATAATTTTCTTCCTTTTATTCTTTCAAATACATTTTTATTATAATTCTTTAAAACCAACCAAGTGTGACCACATCATAGGCCTTTGAGAAGGCTATAATTTAATGATTTGCACCCAAGTGGAAACTGGGTCATTCAGAAGCTTTCGTTTTCTCTTTGGAGTTATTTTCTGTCTTCTCCCTCAGTTTCAATTCGACCAGATAAGCACTCTTTGTTTGTATCACTTTCTTTAAGCTTATCTCAACCGGTTAATTTAATCGTATCTGGGTTGGGGAGTTGCTGCAACTTTTCCTTGTTATTGATATTGAAATGAGAACACACACGCATACACAAGGAAAGAAAGAATAAATTGTGAAAACAGGAAA
Organism: Platanus orientalis; assembly: GCA_025762735.1. Classification (NCBI taxonomy): domain Eukaryota; kingdom Viridiplantae; phylum Streptophyta; class Magnoliopsida; order Proteales; family Platanaceae; genus Platanus; species Platanus orientalis. The sequence goes on from JAOXJP010045411.1 coordinate 5,076, forward strand.
ATGGGGAAAAAAGACAAGAAGGATAACCTAGAATTCTAGATTCTGGAATGGGTGGGGTCCAACTTGGCCACCTTACAATCACGGGTTCAGAACAGTCTGTGACCGAACGACCGAGACCTCTTCCTTCTCTGGACCATTCAAAAAGCTTTATGCAGTATAGACACTAATTAATTAGGTACCATTCAAAACACGAAATTTCAACTCAATCGTCTATTTTCAGGTTCTTTGACAATTCAAGCATTCTCTAAATAAAGCTCTGCGCCAATCACTCAAGAATTTGTGCAAAAAAAATTAAGGGTATTTAAGCTTTATTGAGCATTGTAACAACTTGTATATCTCTTGTGCGGATTCAGTGTTCTGCATTAATCTCTCTATTGAGACAAGACAGCATAACGGAACCAAATATGGATCGGATTCAAATGTCCCGTGCAAAACAATAAAAAAAAAAAAAAAAAACAGTAAATGAAAAAGAACAATCACACATCACAATATTTAATACGGTTTAGCAAGATTACCTACATCTATAGGCAAAGACGATTAAGAACTTTTACTAAAATGGAGAAAAAAGTTATTATAAAAGACACTATGGTGAATTCCTAAACACTAAAGGCAAAACCCTAAGAAAAAAACCCAAAAGAACTCTCCACATCAGTCAATTCTCACCTTTCACAACCAAAGTTTTGACTTCTATTGCTCTTCCACACTTATACGCCCCCATAAAAAATAAAAAATAAAAAATAAAACTTTTATAGTGACACACACACTTAAGAAATACCATAATTCCTAAAGTGAGTTAAGCTCTGAAAAATACCTTCACTTTCCAAATGGCATTTCTTAGTGATGTTCGTTAAATTTAAGATACTAATTCAACAAATATCCACCTTGAATTGAATTCTATCAAACTAAACTGAATAAAGCTCATTAATCATCTTTTCCATCAAACCTCAAAAGACACACAATCAATTATCTTTCAAATTGATCAAGTCTAAGCCACACTTGAACTCAATCACTAAATTCAGCTTTATCAACATATTTGTTGACTCCTCAACACTAAATACATATGCAATCATGTTTTCAAAATCAACTATGACTGGAGATCTAATATCCAACTTTCAGAACCTGAATAGCATCTAAAACAGTATCCTCACATCCTAACAAAATAGAAGTCTTACTTTCCAAATCCATTTCCAATGAAACACCAAAATCTCTATTTTTCATAAACTACTTACTTGGTCACAACAAAACAAAATCACTAAAAGTAACACCTTTGTACATGTTGATTTTCAAGAGTGAGCACATCACACAAAAAACCCAAACTTTTCACTATAGAGCAAATCCACTAGCTCAAATTTGTTAAACTTCTACACACATGTGATTCATTTGCTTATGACACAATTATATACAAAGTATATTGGAATATGGTGTAGAAGACACAACTATTCCACTTTGAATGATATTCCAAACAACACATGAAGGTTCTTAACCTTTCTTTCTTCCAATAAACCAAAAACTATTCTTTTTATCGAACTTTATTACCTTGAACCATGTAACCACCATTGCAAAATCCTTAAAACAAAGAATCCCCAACATGCAATTTCAAACAACTACAAACAACGGAAAATAACTAGTTTGTTGTGTAAAAAAAAAAAAAAAAAACACAATTAAACAAAACACGGATTAGATTTAAGTATGCGATATACGAAACAAAAATGAGAAAAACAATAAACCACAAAGAATAATAACACAACATAATATTTAACATAGATCAACAAGATTGCCTACATCTATGGGCGAAAACGATTAAGAACTTTAGTTAAAATAGATAACAAAGTGATTATAAAACACATAACGACGAATTCTCAAATCCAAAGATGAAACCTTTAGAAAAAACCAAAACAAAAACTCTCTACATCAGTACATTCTTGTCTCTCACAATCAAAGTCTTAATTTATTCCATTCTTCCACATTTATATGCCCCCACAGAAAATTATTCCTTAAATGGGTTAAATTCCCCAATATATCCTCACGTTCCAAAATGACATTTCTCGGTGATACTGGTTGAATTCAAGGCACCGACTCAGCACTCTTATGCACGTATGTTCCAAAATGTATAAATATATTTATGTTTAATGGAGCAATGTAATGAAATAAATATTTTTCCAATCTCTATTATGAACTTTAATACCAAAAAGTCATGGGTGTTTAAGTCTATTAAACAGCTTAGCAACTTGGGTGTGCTTCAACCAGTGCAATAGCTACACAACCATTCGAAAGTATTCGTACATCTCAAATACTCTTTGGAAAAAGTACCTTGCGTACTGGTCTCACTTAATTAATATATCCGTAAAGCTAAGCTTTATCAAGCTTTCATTGAGCTACATTTCTATTATAAAAAAGGGCTTTATTGAGCGACGGAGCAACCTGTTACGTTCAACACACGAAAGAGGCATATGACAATGCCAACATTCCACATCTCCTCGTGTTCTCTGAAATAGATATCCAAGCATTCTTTGACTCACGTTGTACACATTTGCTACGTACATTGTACACAAAGTCCTCTTAGGCTTTATTGAGCACTGTAATGACTTTGAGTATCTTTCAACAACCATGAAATAGTTACACAAGGGAAAGGATTCTATGCAATTAAAGAAGTTTGCGGTCATACTCACCGCAGGTCACATGATAAAAAATGGGCGGAGTTTTTACACGCCCATTTTTTGATCATGTGTCATGCAATGAGTTTGGCCACAACCTCTCTAACTGCAGAGGATCCTTTGCTGTCACACACACTTATATCTTTTGCTTCTCTTAATGCACTTTGGAATGAGTATATATGCTTTCTTTGATTCAATTTGTCCCATGGTCTACTTGCTCTCTGTATCCAATGTTAAGGGGATTCATATCCTTTGGTCTATGATTATGGTGCTCCACAGGCACAAATTAATGGGGTGAGGCTCATACATTTTTTGAAAATCCCCCCTACAAAAAGTGTATGAGCCCTACCTCCTTTGTTTCTGTGGAGTTCCGTAGAGTAGCATAAGCATGGACCAGAGGATACGGCTCCATGTTAAGGCTATTCTAGCTTCATTAATCAAATTAGCTAATTTTCTATATAAAAGTGTATGTAGTTTACTTTAGTTGGAATGTGAAGGTTTGGTTGTCGCACCAGCTGGCAGGTTTAGGGGTGGCAATTCATGTTGGCAGGTAGGGTTCATGTCGTGTCGAGGTAAGGGTATAAGACAATTTGGTTCAACCCTAATTCGACCCATTTATTAATCATGTCAAAGATAGTTGACCTGTTTTGACCAGAAAACACGTTTAGGGTCAACCCTAACCTGCTTATTTTCCTATTAGGTCATGTCGGGTTCGCGGGTTATATGGTAATTCTTCTTGACGAGTTGGGTTCGTGTCATGTCAATGTAAAGGTATAAGACGATTTGATTCAACCCTAACCCAACTCAATTATTAATCATGTCAAAGCGGGTTGACCTGTTTTGACCTTAAACACATTTAGGATCAACCCTAACCCACTTATTTTCATGTTGGGTCGTGTCGGGTTTGCGGGTCATGTCAAACATTGCCACCCCTAGGCAGGTTAATGTTTTTTGCTTGAAATACTAGAGCATCCGGGCTTGGGCTTTGGCTTGGGCATGGGCTTGCTTACAATCCCTTCTTTGAGGTGGTTAGGTGGGCTCAAGGCCGAATCAGCCTTCAAATTGGCATTCCTAGACCTATGAATGTGACATGCTTCTATGCAGATGGTATGGTCATTGAAATTGGCACTCCTAGACCTATCGATGTGACATGCGTCTTATGCAAATAGTAGGGTCATTGAATAGTTCTTATTTACCCCTGTACAATGAACAAAACATCCATATCCAAGTAAGTTTTCATAAAGAGACCCCAAATTCAAAAACACATCACATGTCAGTCATAATATGTAGCATTACATTATGTATTTATTTGGGTAATTACTATATCATACCATCATATCAATATTTTATAAAAAGAATTGAATTTGATTTTATAATAATAATAATAATAATTAATTAGTCTTTTTTTTTTTTTTTTTTTAAATTGGTTTTGTTATATTGGGATACGATGTATATTCAAATCAAACATCTTTTTATCATTATTGTAAGCAACAATTTGGCGTGTCGAGCTGAACTCTCGAGTTGAGTTGGGCAAGGCTGGGCATGTCAGACTATCTGAGAATTACCAATCAGAAATGTGGTTCTTGCATGAAAATTGTTGGATTGGCATCTTTTTTTGATACAGCATGTTGAGACCATCCATATAGGCCAAACCATTAGATTGGAAAACATTTGAGAGGGTATTTTGGTAATACAGCTTGGAAAAAATTTTGGTCAACTCAACTCAACGAAGCTTTATTCCAATTAGTAGGGTTCAACTGCACAAAATCATATTTCCACCATACTATTCTATGTCGCACCTTATTTTCCATTAGATCATAAGCCTTTTTTCATTGTTTCGTCATATTGTGTTACAGCAAATACCTTGACAAAATCATATTTTATTAATTAATTATTAGATAATTAAGTTATCAATGAATGTTACGAAATTTTTTTTATTCATTAGATGATAAAAGTTGCCCTAAATTCTTAATAGGATATTAGGTATATGATAATATCATATGCAGAAAGTTTTGGTCATCTAGATTTAGTAAGCCCAAAGCAGGGGTAAGATTGAGTATTTACATTTATAAGGTTGGCATACGCATGATAGAGTGACAATATCTCAATCAATAAAGTAGTTGTCTCTAAGCCTATGTGTGGATATATAACTTAGGATACATTAGGCGTGAACTTGGATAACAATTTTGTCAAAGAATATTTCTTAATTGGAAATTTTTATATTTCCCTAGCTAGACATAAGTGATTTGTATTTTCCAAGTATGTATTTAATTTGTCTATTAGTTTGATTTGCTAATTAGTATTAATCAAGCTGCAATGGTTGTTCATGATTGTAGAGGAGTTCGAACTGTAAAGGATTCGAACTCAATATTAAGTGTTTGGAAGATTATTTTGCATTTTGTTGAGAGGAGGGGTTTTACGTTTTGCTGATGCCCTATTTTACAAGCCATTTTCATGTTTTGTTTTCAAATTAAATTTCTTTTATATTATTTAGTTCCACATCAGCTAGGAAGGATTTCTAAACATTATATATGTAAACACTTTCCCCTACCTTTTGTATTTTGACATATCTCTCTCTTTCTCTCTCTCTCTCTTCTTTTGTTGGACCTAAGGTCTTTTAAGCACTTGATTTTTGTTGCCCTTGCAAGAGGAAAAGATTAGAATCTCTAAGCTCAAATCTTTCATGGGATCAGTGGTTCATTAGGAACAAATACTTAGTTTGATAGAATTATGTCTCACTTGTTTCCCTTTTAAAGAGATATGTAAACAGCCTGAGGACGTGAGATCCGATGGCACAACCTTAACTTAAAGACATTACAATCCACCCTTTATTTGAATGAATTTAATGAAAGACATTCGATGCACTGAAATCTAACTTGTTATTAAGCCAAAATTAAGAAGCCTACTATGGAATTGTAGTGGTACAATTTGGAAATTTTACATGCTCAAGAGGCTTTGTTTTCAGTATTGGATTGTTCTCGAAGAAGTTTGAAGGGCGGAGCTCGAACCCACCACTTAGAGTTGGCATCACCGGATAATCTTCCTGGTAAGGAATGTGATGGAAGCCCATAGTGTGCCACAAGACAATGTCCTCCTTCTTTATATCCCTGTTCCTGCACCACTCGCTCAGACCAACCAAGCTTGTTTCAGCTTAAAAATAAAATAAAAATACTAAATCAATCTTTAACACTGAAAAGCCCAAATGCCAGCAAATATGGTGATCTTACCTGTTGCTCCAAACGAGTAAAGTGTCATCCCCTCGGCTCTGATCAATATACAGCCCACCCGCCCACCTTTCTGACTTGTTATAGGGTGTCACCCATACCTGGTACTTGGTAAATGCTCCACGGATCTGAGGGTAATCATCGTCTGAGAGAAGGGACCTAGATGCTGACCCCGGAAGCAGCCGGTAGCCTACTTCGTTCCCTACTTTAGTCTTCTTGTTAGGATTCACTATTAATAAGTCAGCTGGCTCTCCGAGCTGAATCCGTGCATCCGCTTCAGTTTCGGCTGTCTCTCTCACGGCTGTCCAGTAGCTCTTCCTAGGTGTGCTACCGTCCTTTACTCTCATCTTCTGTAACTTGGCCTTGACGAATGAATTGTTTTCTCCATCAACGTCTAGGTCAAGGTAGTAAGTGATGAAATGGTCGTGGTATATGCCTACAGAATTCTCAGCCAACAATGTACCGTAGATGTCCTCTTTGATCTGGTTTGTGTGGATGTAGGGTGAAGCTTTTACTTCCAGAACACCTGTTAATCCCATCTAAACAGAGAGTAATACATAATTAGAGACGTTACTTGGATTTGTTAAATGAAAAGGATCTGGTAATTCAAAGGCATACCCCAACTTTAATTGAACCACCCTGCTTGAATTCCCAATCAGTAATATAGTCATAGTTGCCGACCGTTGCCACCATCCTCACCACTAAGCTCACTTCCCGTCGAACCTCTCTTATCTGCAAACCCACCCAAATTCACACTCAAAACCACCTTTCAAGCTCCTCCACATAACGAAAATGTTGTGCCGTGTATGCAGTAAAGTATAATTTGAGAGCAAATCCTCTACAACAAGCTTAAAATACATGAACTGAAAACTGGACATGTATACAAAAAGATTGAATTTTCAATCTTGGGTGGGAGTTTAATACACATGTCATGTTGCAAATTTAAAAGAGGGCCTACTCTTAGCCACATGTCATTCCTTGACAGCAGTTTCCAGTTAATGTATTTTAAGCCAAGTAGCCAACTGTAGAGGATTTGCTTGGCAACAAACTTAAAATACTCTTAAAACAGGACATGTATATAAAACTTGAAATTTCAATCTTGGGTGGGAGTTTTAATACACGTGTCATGTTCTAAACTTAAAAGAGAACCCACTCTAAACCACATGTCATTCCTTGATGGCAGTTTTCAGGTAAGTTATTTTGAGCCAATTAACTGCTCGGATTTGTGGTATAACCGAGAGCAAATCATCTGCAAGATGCTTAAAATACATTTACTAGAAACTGCCATCAAAACAGGATATGCATATTTAAAAATTAAAATTTCAATCTTGGATGGAGTTTTAATACATGTGTCACATCTATGTATACTAAAGCAAAAGGTTGCCAACGTAGACAATCCCTTCTAATTTTATTTGATTTTTTTTTATATTTTTAAGAGTGTCATGTGACAACTCAAGAAGAGTTTCCCCATGTCTCATGTTTTCCCATTTGATTACTTCACCCATTTTTTTCTAAGTTTTTTCTAATTGCATCCAATCAAATTACATGTGGTTTCCAAATCTTCTCCGACGTAAAATTTCTCCCCCTCCACATATATCTCTTTTACTTCACGTCTATCTTTTTTCATACTAATATCTCTCCTCATTACTTCTAGAATGGGTAGACTATTTCCACAAGTATGATCGAGACTTAATTAGATACCCTGCTATCACGGGTTTGTTCACTAACTGGTTGTAGAGTTAAAAGAGAGCCCACTCATACACTTAGGGGGGAAATCAATTCACTTTTTGGAGATTTTGATTCCACCTAGTGTCACATCGAGGGGAGTGGCGTAGATGATTTCACGCCCATTTCTTGACAACAGTTTCCAGTTAATGTATTTTAAGCCAAACTGCAAAAGCAAATCGTCTGCAAACAAGCTTAAATTATAGTAACTAAAAACTGCTGTCAAAATATAACATATATACAAAAAATTGAAATTTCAATCTTGGGTGGGATTTCTAATACATGTGTCACACTGTAAGCTTGAAAGAGGCCCCACTCTTAGCCACATGTCGTTCCTTAATGTATTTTAAGCCAATTGCAGAGAATTTGCAGTATATCGGAAGAAAAACCTATTTTGCAACACGGGTCGGGTGGAACCCTGAAATTTTCTCACTCTCTCTACCTATAGATTGGTCATTCGGATACTTCTCCGGATCAAACACCGGGTTGTTGAATTCGAGACACCTTGCCAACAAAAAAATTGTTTACCTGACCCTGTGTGTGACGCCATGCAATGTCCCCGGCATATCGCTCAAAAACACAAAAGACGTTGGAAACTTTCACAGGCTTTCCATCCTGATTTGCATAATACCCATCCATGAACACTGCATATTCCGGGCAGTCTGTAAATGGTTCGAGCGGCACAGCGTTCAGGCCATATCCATATTCTCCGGCATCAAAATATGTCCGGTAATACCAGTCTGTAGGGTCCATATAAGGTACAAATAGCTCCGATACATGTCCTCTGTACATTACACGTCGATATTTGCCTTTGTTAAGGTCGAAGACCGACGCAAGAGAGATGACAGTACCTGCCCGGACGTCGAATCCAAGGTGAAAAACCCAATCTGCCCAACTTTAATCCAATTAAAAAATAACTGTTAGGTGTTGTTCTTTCAAATCAATAGCAAACAAATCCTTTACAGAAATTTTAAAAATATATGACCTGATTGTGTGACCATCAATCTTGAACCCAGGACCTTCGGGTTGGACAAGAGATATGGGTTTGGTCTTGGGTGCGAATGGAGGCTTCAACTTTGAAGATTGGAATTCTGTACCCTCTGCTTTCGGTAATGGAACAATATCGGAATCAAAGTATCCAATGATGGCCATCTTGTCTAGATCAACTAGAGTTTCTATACCCTCAATTGGTCTCAAAAAAAGATTTGTTGTGCCACCTTCGTATAAACATGCAAGCTTTATTATCCTCCTCACCTTGCTCTTCTCTCCAAACCACCCAGCCGTGAAAGACCCACAAGCTACCTCTTTCATATCAAGCCCTCTCTTTTCAATTGACTTGACAAATGGAGGGTAAGTTAGAGGTAGTGCACCTGCCGCGATTTGTTCTTCATTGGTGAGTGTAGGGAAGCCAGAACCAGTGTAAATGTGATCAGACACAATAGAATAACTGGCTAAATTTACTATGATTTCATGGGTTTGGCTGTCAATGCGTGCAATTACGAACGCTTGACGGGGTGGAGGTTTTTTGGTGGGTTTGGATAGCCATGAGAGGATAATTGGTTTATCTGGTTCATCTAAGCCAACGTAATGGAAGGCTAGATTTTTGGATGAACCAAGTTTTGCCCTCTTGATTATGGTCGTAACATCCTTGATTTCTGATGGGGTGAGAGGGTCTAGAGGGTGTGCGTAGCTTGAGCTAATGGAGAGCAAAAAGAGCAAAGGAAGTAGTACAGGGAAGGTCGAAGCCATGATTTTGTGAAGCTGAAATCAAGGCTTTGTCTTGAGGGTAATGTCCAAAGGGTTGCATTTATTCATAGAGCAATAGAAATGCAACTCTCTAACATTTAATATAAAAAAAAAGGTCTTAAAGCAAATTCTACCATCCATTCCTTTACACTATTTGATAAACCCAAAACGCCCCCATTCCATTAGAAAACATTTGGTGGACTTAGCCCAGACCACTATTATTGCTTGGAAGTTAACAAGCACAAGCCATCCAAGGTTTGAATCAACAAAGCCGTCTAGGTGGGTAATTTCTATAAATAATTTTTAATTGACTTTTTCTATATGGTTTACTTTGACTTGAAGTGCACTGCTAAGAATACTAAAGCATTACGTTTCTTAGAAGCTATATATGATTCCTTGTCGCTTATTAAAATAAAATATTCAACTAAAGGTTGGATACATCTTAAGAGATAATCACAATTAAACATGACTTCATATTCAATATGATGTCACTAAACAATAAACATCGGAATCACTTTGATTAGAACCACGAAGGTATTGGAATGGTATAGTAGACGTGTATTCCACCTCGTACATGGCTCTAATCGAGGTCACCCCAAATATTTGGTGTCACCCCATTTAAATATCAATCGTTTAAAATTAGTTTAAGGTTAATAGATAGGATTGCTAATATGACATTTTTTAGCTGTTAAGAAAGTAAAATTTTTTTACTTGATCATCTTTGAGTCGATAGGTGTGATGGGCCTCGATCACTTACTTTGTCCAAAATCCAGGGGGACCAGTAATTGCTGGAGGCTGTAAGATTCTTTGAAATTTGGATTATGTATTTGGGATTTTGCTTAGGGCAGAGAATTAAAGAACGATGCCTGCATCACAATCCAAATGCAAAATGTTATTATTTGATTATAATTCACCAAATGATGGGCCATAGTTATAAAATGCTGACTTGATATCTTGACTACATGATAAATAAGTAGTCATTTTCGTGGGGGCGGTTGTATCTATTTTGTTGACAATTTAAGCCTTAAGTGATTGATTAGTTCCCTTCATTAAAACTAGAAAAGTAATTAATCAGCCAGTTCAAGTGGATCCACAGAATTCTTAAGTGGCTCGCCCATTGATTCTTCACTTTCTACTTCACTTTTTGGCTCAGAATTGAAATGATAGTCATAAATGAATGTCATCACAAGAACTTAAAAGAGGGAAAGTTATACTAAGATGGTACAACAAAAACTAATTGGTATGACAACGATAAAGAGGGACATGGTGCAAGTGCAAATGCAAGTGCAAGGTGCGAAAAGGACAAAAGGGAAGGCTGCCAACATGGACTTTTCAAGTGTTTTTTTCTTTCTTTCATTTGTAAATGTTTAGATATTATTGATTTTTCCCAAAAGGATCATCTCCTGCCACAACTAATCTTGTGGCAAAAACCAATGGGCATGACAACGAGAATGAGGGAATGGTGCAAGTGCAAGGTGAGAAAAGGACATAAGGGATGGCTGTTAATACTGAATTTGGATTTTCCACGTTTTTTCTTTCTTCACTTGGAACTGTTTAGATATTATTGATTTTTCCCAAAAGATCATCTTCTGGCCCCAAGTAAGCTTGTGGCTTCAGGAGACCTACTCATACCCCCACAAAGGGAAAAATTTTCACTTGTGGGGTGGGAGGAGAGTGGATTGTATATGCTTCTTTTAACAAACGCTCCTCTCTGCCTCATGTTGGGGGGCGGGCACATCAGCACCATCAAGTGATTTGCATTTTTTTTTTTTTTTGTTTTTTTTTTTTTGGGGGGGGGGGGGGGGGGGGG
>JAOXJP010045422.1:0-16234 GCA_025762735.1 Platanus orientalis
CCTGGGAGACAAGGCTGGTATTGTGGCTGCTACGTCAGTGCGATCCGGCTGAGTAACCCAACCCAATCATTACCATTCAATCCTTCCCAACTTCTTTAAAGTCTCCACCTTATCTTAGGGTCAGGTCATACTGGTTCACGACCTAAAGACCCTAGGACTTGACCATAGCCCAATTAAGTCCATAAAACACTAAAATTGGTATAACATAGTGTTGACCCCCTTTTACTAAAACATTTTAGTAGCGGGGAGTACATTGTAAGTATATAAAAACCCTAAAATGAACCAACCTTGAATTAGTCTCACTGTTAAACGTACTTGACTACCAAGACTTACAAATATTAAAACTACATCCAGTCTAATCCTGACAAAACCATAGGAACATAGAGCTATACAAGATTGGGTATGTAGGCAACTAGAGACTATGTCTCAGGTGCGATTGCAATGATCACACCATAATGAAGGTTAAGACCAATAAAATAAAATAAACACATTCACACACTATCGCTTACTGGCACTTGGAAGTTACTAGGTTAGAGGAGCCACCCTAAAGGTGGATAATTGGGGTGCTTAACACCTTCCCCAATTATAACCAAACAACTTACCCAGATCCTTATAAACCAAACCAGTCTGAGAGTCAACCTTAGGCCTGAGTGCCTAGCCCCGGCCCTAAAAAGCCCAAATCCTCCCTTCCCCTAGAAAGAAGGTAGACGTCCAACCCTATCTATAAAAACCCGAGTTGGTTGCTACTCTAAACACTCCGAAGTAGGTTGCGATCCTTTTCCATGATGCCCACAGGTGGCATGTCCATTGCTGATTGTCTACAGTCTCTTTTCATCAATGAGATTTAGCTGATAATGACTAGTTTGTGTCTATTCTGACTTTGGAACTTGTGCTTCAGCTAAGATTCTGAGACTGGGAATCTCTACTTTAATAGGTAAGACAGCTTCTGTTCCATAGACCAAAGAGTATGGAGTAGCACCACTGGAAGTGCAAATAGACGTCCGATAGGCCAATAATGCATACGATAGTTTTTCATGCCAATTAGAATGATTTGAAGTCAGCTTCTGAAGAATTTTCTTGAGATTCTTATTGGCTGCTTCTACTGCCCCATTCATCTGTGGTTTGTATGGAGAAGATCGATGGTGTTGAATCTTACATTTTTGGCAGAGCAGTTGGAGATCTTTCCCTACAAAATTTGTAGTATTGTCTGTGATAATCTTGTTAGGGACACTGTACCAACAAATAATGTCCTTACTTATGAACCTTGCTATGTTTTTCATTGTGATTATTGACAAAGACACAACCTTCACCCATTTTGTGAAGTAGTCAATAGCTACTATGATGTATTGATGTTCATTAACTGCTTTCTGGGGCATGAACCCTATTACGTCGATACCCCACATGGAAAATGGCCAATGTGTAGTCAAGTTGTGTAATTCTGAAGATGGTGCTTTGATAAGGTTGGCATAAGACTGGAAAGTGTGGGACCTTTTCACATGACTACAACAATCACCTTCCATAGTTGACCAATAATAACCCAAACGAAGGATCTTCTTAACTAGCATGAGCCCATTCATGTGAGGACCACATTTTCTGCCATGGATATCTTCAATAATAGTTGATGCTTTCGACTAGTCTACACACCTTAGAAAGACATGATGAGGAGATTTCTTATATAAGGAACTTCCATGCAAGACAAAGTGTGTTCCCAATCTTTGCAAAGTACATTGATCATTTCTGGAGGCCATAAAGGGAAATGTCTAATCTTCAAGGTACATCTTGATATCGAAGAACCAAGGCTTTCTATTTGTGTTTGTTACTGTAGTCTGAAGGCAATGGGACGACTTTGATCTCTGCTTGATTTCAATGGGCTTCATTAAGGAATCATGAGACATATTAATCATAGAAGCAAGTATAGCTAATGCATCTACAAACTAATTTCTGTTTTGGGCCACCAAACTGAAGTTTAAATACTCAAAATTTTTTGATAAAGCCTGAAGGCAATCATGATAATCTAAGAACTTCTCATCTCTGATAAACCATTCTTTAGTGGCTTGAAAGAAGACCATTCAAGCTTTGTGACGCTTAGTTCAATAGTAACTTTTAGGCTGATAATGCAAGCTTCATATTCTACAATGTAGTTGGTACATGGATAACATAGACGAACGACAATAGGAATGGGGGCGTTTGTAGGAGATATGAGTACTACTTCAACACCATTTCCTCTTTAATTAATTGCTCCATTAAAACACATCTTCCATCTTGCTAACTTGGTCTATTCTACTTCAATGTATAATATTTTTTCATCGAGAAAATCAAGACAGGAAGATAGTGGTCCATCAATTAGGCTGTCGGCTAGAAAATCTATGATGGCTTGTCCTTTGATTGCCTTTAGTGAAATGAAGGATATGTCAAATTCTGACAACATCATGAGCCATCAGATTGTCCTTCCTATTGTGGCTGGTTTATTGATAAGATATTTGATGGGATCCATTCAGGAAATCAGGAAAACTTTATATGACAAGAAGTAATGTCATAGTCTCTTTGTTACTTATACCAAAGCAAGACATGTTTTCTTAAGAGGGGTATATCTGGTCTCATAATCAATGAACCGCTTGTTCAAGTAGTAGATGGCTTGTTCCTTCTTCCCTGATTTGTCATGTTGTCCTAGAACAAAGCCCATGGAGTTGTTATGCATTGTCAGACATAAAATCAATGGGTGGTTTGGCTCTGGAGAGACAAGGACTGGTAGGCTCAACAGATAGTTCTTAATCTTTTCAAATGCAGACTATCAATTGTAGTTCCATTCAATAGGAGAATTCTTCCTTAGAAGTTTGAAGATAAGCTCACAAATGGGGGTCAACTGTGCAATGAATATGCTGATATATTGAATATGACCCAAAAAACTGTGCACCTCCTTTTTTAGTGTGTGGGGCTGTCATTTTAATGATGGCCTTGGCCTTAGCGGGATCAACTTCTATACCTCTCTGAATGATGATGAAGCCTAACAATTTCTCTTGTGAACCTTGGAAGATACATTTGTTTGGGTTTAAACTTTAGCTTTAACTATCTCAACTTGACGAACAACTTCCATAAGTGTCCCAGATGATCTTGGCGACGATGAGACTTGACAATCATGTCATCAATATATACCTCCATTTCTTTGTGTATCATGTCATGGAAGAGGGCAATCATGGTTCTTTAGTATGTTGCTCTGGCATTCTTGAGGCTAAAGGGCATGACTCTATAGCAAAAAATGCCCTAAGGAGTAGTGAATGCTGTATTTTCTCTGTCTTCAACTGCCATTTTGACTTGGTTATACCTATAGTAACCATCCATAAAGGATACCATCTCATGACCTGCTATACTATCAATCAAGACATCAATGGGAAGCAAAGGAAAATTGTCTTTAAGACTGGTTTTGTTTAGGTCTCGGTAATCAATACATATACGAACCTTTCCGTCCTTTTTGGGGATGGGGACAATGTTTGCTAACCACTAGGGGTATGAAATGGAAAGTAGGAAACCTACATCAAGTAATTTTTTGATTTCTTCTTTAAGCTTAAGTGACCATTCAGGTTAAAGACATCTAGGTTTTTTCTTAATGGGGTGCATGGTTGGATCAGTAGGGAGTTTGTGAACAACAAAGTTCGTATCGAGACTGGGCATGTCCTCATAGGTCCATGCAAAAATGTCAATGAATTTTTGGCGTAAACATACAAGAGCTCTTCTTAGTTCTAAAGTACTGGGGGCCACGATTTTTATCATTCTAGGTGGAGTTTGGGACCCAAGATTTATTTCTTGAAGGCAGTCTACTAGGATAAGATTCCTATTTTCTTGACATTTGAATGCGTCAATGACTTCTTGCGGCATCAATTCCTCATCATTGTAACCATACTCTTCATGAGTAGTTTTTTGAGAAGAAAAAATTTAGTAAAGTATGACTGAGAAAGGGGTATTGTTACCCCCAAAAATGAAAGTAGTTGATCTCGGAACTATTCCTGAGATGCTTATGTACCTAACATTTTTGCATTGGTTAGATGTGAGAAAAAGTGGTCAATCAGGATCAAGCTGTATGTAGTTCTTGGTCTTTAGGGATTACAATTTTGTTTTTGTTTTTTTTTATTTACATACATATATTTTTTGAAAAGCAGTTGAACCTACCATCTTCTTAGATTTTTATCATTGGTCGAATGCTGAATAACTTTGGTCCATCAGGATCAAGCCACATGTAGTTCTTATTTACAAGGGTTATAAAAAAAGGAAAATAAGGATTTTTGAAAAATGACTAGACCTGAAGTTGTGTCTTAGGTTGCCTACATACCCTTTACATTTGCATTGGTTGAATGCTTTGACATTTGAGTCAGTAGGGATCAAGTCACATGTAGTTCCTTTTACAAGGTGAAAAGAAAAACTGAAACTAAATACAAAAAGAGTAATGATTGTGCTTCATGGTGTTAATCTTTTGCAACCAACTTGGTCCAAGCTCGAGTCTTCTTCCATGAGCATGAGCCATTCTTCAGTGTCAGTCAGGATTAATCTTCTGGCTGGTTGACCTATGTGAGGTTGATCTCATCTAAGTCCAACTCTCCATTGGAAATTATTTGTTGAAGTGCCTTCCTGACGTCGCACGGCAAGGAGAGTAGACTTAAAAAGATTGTATTATCTTCCCTATTTTTCTGAGGTGGCGGGAGTGGAACTCTTGCCAATCTTAGGGACAAATGGAAAATTGCTTAAGGAAGGAATGTGCTGACATGTACTTGATTATAGTGGAGGTGGACAGAAAATCTTGACTTGGTCTGGGTTGCTTGATAACTCGAAATTCTTAGGGAGGGATAAACAAGGGAGTTGTTTCACGTGAGTTTTCTAGGCTAACTTCTGGTGTTTCCCATGGGGGAATGAGGTCCTAGGTTTCATCGGATTTGAGATCATCCAGATATTCGAGGATCATGGTGATCTTCTTAGGGACTTTGAAACTGACCCTTTTATGATTCTTGTCCCAATGTTTCAGCTCTGGTTTAAAACCGAAGCCTGTTTGAGAGTGTTTTTGGACCGCTTTTACTGGTTCTTTCCTGCCTTGGAGATGCTTGCCCAAACCTTTATCTAGGTTAAACCTCATTTTGGCCATCATTCTCAATTTTTTTTTGGGGGGGAGGATCTAAGATTTCTTCTTCTGTTTTGCTACCTCTTCTTCATTGCATACCATCTCAAATTGATAAGATGGTAGGTCTTTGGTGTTTGGAGATTTTGGGCTTGCAATACTCTTTGACCGGCTGTGGTTAGGACATCTCAGTCTGCTGACAAAGTCACCACCTCATCCCCTATAATGAACTTAACTTTTTGATGGAGGGAAGATGGTACATCTCTAGCTTGGTGGATCCAGAGCTTCCCTAATAACATGGTGAATGACGAGGGAATGTCGAGCACCTGGAAGTGGACATTGAACATTCTTCCCTCCATGATGAGGGGCAAATCGGTCTCTCATTGGCCTTGTCTTACTGTGTTGTCAAAGGCCTTGATGTCACATGAATTAGGGCGAAGACTTTGCACCAGGATTGAAAGTGATTCTAGAGTAACTGTGGTGTATATGTTCAAAGTGAAACCATTGTCCACCAAGATTAAATGGATACACATGTCTTGATGGCGGGCTGAGATATACAATGCCCAGTTGTGTACATCCCCTTATGGGATTTCTTCCTCTGTGAAAGTGATCACTTAGGGGACAACCACTCTTCCGACCATGTTCTCTAGTTGGTCAAGAGTTATTGAAGCATCTATAAAGGTTCTCCTAAAGATGTTCAAGAACATGTCCTTATAGGGAGTAGATGTAACCAACAGCCCTAAGATAGAAATGTTGGCTTGAGTTTTGGCTAGCTGTTCCACCATAAACAAATGGGACTTATGGATTGCAGCCTCAAATACTTTGTTTTCTTTATTTTCTTCTTCTTCTCTGACCATTTTATGTTCTACTAATTCTTGTTTTGTTTCTTCTTGTTATTCCTTCTTCTCTGACCCCAACCCTGCTTTCTCTTTCCCCTGGACAGAATCCTAGCACAAATTTATGATGGCTAGTTCTGTAATTCTGCCTAAATGGGTAATGAGACCAATGAGGTTTGCCACCTCATATGCTGATAAACCTAGGTGAGATTCACCTATCCCCTACCCGTAATGACAAGGGACCCTATTGTACTCATATAGCTTTGTGGGTGGTGGGGAGATGTTTATAACGGAGGGAATGATTGTTGATAGTGGTTGATAGGACATTGGTGGAGGAATGGTATAAAAAGATGGTGGGAAGGGTTCTAGTGGTGGAGTGGGAATGTAATAAGTTTGGGTATATAGGGAGTAATAGGTCAAAGGTTAAGCCATAATGAGGGCTTCCAGCTTATTGTTAGGTGGAAGTAGTGAAAGGAGTCCTTCCGGAGTTCCCCGTAGAGCTAGGATTTCTTTTGTGGTGAGATCATTGGAGTCAACAGGGGTTAGATAAAGCACATAATCTTCTTTTGGGAGGATTATAATAGGTTTAACATCACCAACTCTAGTGATGAAACTTACTGGGTTAAATTTTTGACTCCCCACCTCTATCATATTAGTCCCCTTGGACGGTGGATGGGACAGGAGAGGATTTTGAAGGATGCTAGAGTTGGGTGAGTTATTTGACGGGGGACTAAAATATACTTTTCCCTCTTCTATAAGGTCTTAAATGTAATACTTTAAGATGAAGCGTCAGTCTATGGGATGACCTGGAGCTTGATGGAAAGGACAATGCTCATTGACATTATATCTAAGGGGTAATGGGTTAGGAGGGGGTCTCGACTCCAAAAATTACAAGAGCCCCTTACTCACAAGATAGTCCATGACATACTTGTATGAGCAAGGCAGGGGGTGAATCTTCTTCTCTTTCTATCCTCAAATAGGATAGTCATAAATTTTGGCTGTGGTTTTGACTATGCCTATACAGGGAGTTGTACTGTGGATGGAAAACTTATTGTTTATTGGTGGTTGTACTCGCTGCTCGAAACGGGTTGTGGGATCTCGATAGCATACACAACATTGCTGTTTGGGTGAGTTACTGTGACTTTTCTTAGGACTATTTGGCTTGTACTTAGAGGAACTATGGCCGCTTCTATAACAAGGCCTGCCTTGATGGCTAGCTAGATGTGGGTGGCTTTGTTAATGACTTCGGAAAAATTGCCAATGGATGCCGTAAGAAGCATCAATTGATAGGTTGGGCCTAGGGTCTTTAGGAGGTGGAGATCATGTCCTCCTCTAACATAGGGTGTTTCAAGTTTGAAGTTCTTTTCCTCCATTAATAGGCATAGTCTCTGATTCCCTCATTATCATAGGGGTGCATCCCCTCAATCTCTTCTCTAGTGGGTAACATCTTTAAGTTGAACCGGAAGTGGTCAATGAAATCCCCGGTCAAAGTCCTCCAAGTACCTAAATTCCTCTTGTCTTGACTCGTGAACCACTTGGCCATGTCTTTTTCTAAGCTTTTCGAAAACATTTGAACCAGAACTCGATCATCTCATCCCCACTGGAACATGACATTGTAGTACATCCTTAGATGAATTTTAGGACACCCTGTGTCATCATATTTTTCCATGTTAGGCATTTAGAAATTACCTGATAAGTCACCATTTGGGTATAGACATAGGTTTTCAAAATCCATGTTTATGGGGAATTGTCCTCCCTTTAGCAATTCGATTTCATTGGCTATCTTGGCCAATCTAGTTTCGTTTTGGTCAGGATGTGAAGAGATTGAGATTTCTTTCCCCTTCTTGCTCCGATGTCCCAACCCATATTGCTCTCCTAGGTCCATGAGAGGTTGATGTGGGCCCTAAAGTTTGGTAGTGATACGGTTGGGGGTTGTGGTGAAAACAAGTGATTTTTCTTGAGACTTAAAAAAATTTGAGTTCTAGTAATGTCTCAGCAAAGATTCTAGAGACGAATGTTGGCTTTGTGGAGGGTTTAAGGGACCTCCGGCTTGGTTAAGGTACTCATGAAGTACCTTCTCGAACTCTGTGGAAGTTTGTCCCTAACTTTAGGGAGGGATGGATGTTTGAGTTTGTGTCAATGGAGGGACTTGTGAAGAGGAAGAGGAAGAGGCTCCATGTTTGGACATGAAGGTTTCCAATAGTTTTTCCAGCTCAGCCTTTTGTCATGATGTCAATTGATCACCAGGATCAACCTGAGAATGAGGAAGAGTTCCAATCGAACTCTCGGTGTTTGTAGAAGATAAGATGCTGGTTGCCCGTGGAGTTTCTCTTGCCATGGTGGTGTGAGACTATGCCTTCTTCTTCTGCAGTCTAGTCTTGGGAGGCACTATTTTGCTGACAAGAACATTATTTTATCTTTTAGAGTTTTGCTTTTTGAATTTGCATATCCTTTGATTTCACCTGTTTTGGCCTATGCTTTATAAATTTTTTCAACACAAAATAAGAAACGGTCTCTCCAACGCATAAATGGTTGGGAGTTCATGTTCTCATCATCCTTCGTAAAATCAAGTCCACCGCGGAGACATTCATAAATCGCTCTACCGTAGTTCTTAGCAGATAACCCCAATTTTGGTTTAATAGTACATCCCAATAAGGGATGACCATATTTTTAAAATTGATCTCTCTCAACTTGGATGCCATGAGGTGGGTTAAGCCAAAAATATTTAGACAAATGATAGACCATACAAGTGAATTCATGTCCAATTGTTGAGTCATAATTTTTAAAATAGAATGAGAATTCCTTTATTATATATACATTAGGAATGGTTGTAAACAAAATACATTAACTATTACAAACAAAAGTACATTGACCTTTTACATGAAACAGGAAAAGTAATGCATAGTCTAGAGTCTTAGGACTCTGGGAGGTGGTGGTGGAGCTTCCATTGGTTTGTAATCTAAAGAAAAG
Source organism: Platanus orientalis (assembly GCA_025762735.1). Classification (NCBI taxonomy): domain Eukaryota; kingdom Viridiplantae; phylum Streptophyta; class Magnoliopsida; order Proteales; family Platanaceae; genus Platanus; species Platanus orientalis. The sequence goes on from JAOXJP010045422.1 coordinate 8,908, forward strand.
ACTTGCTTGCACAAGTTCTGAACCAATTCTAGCCTCCAGTGAGTTTACCAAAAGGCTATAGTGTTGTTGCGTCACAACTCGGTGTCTAGATTGGTGTGCAAGGTCCTCACATCATTGAGTTCTCCCCTCAAGGTGCTAACAAGCTTAGTCAAAGTGTTTTTTTTCTTTCTGATGATTATCCCTCAAGACTTTGGCCTCAGCACAAAGATCAAATTTGGCTTCGAGGGATGCTTGAGCAGTCTTGAGGGTAATATAGGTACCCTCAAGGGTTGTGCAAGTTCGATGATGTAGAGCTTGCTCAGTTGCGAGGTCGTGAAGGGCTTATTCTAACTTTGCCTCTACCTAAGATGGTCCGCCTTGTGAAGTAAAGAGTGCATCTAATCGAATTTTCTTATTCAGACGATTAATGACTGAATTTGATGATGGTGTGGATATGAGGTTGTGAATCCACAAATCATAAGGGGATGATGTCTTAGGTGTCTTGGTAGATACCAAGGGAAAATGTCCCAATACTCGGGTATGTAAACTGTCTTAAAGAGCAATTAATTGAGACAAGACTGGGTGAAGTGTCTTGTAATCAAGCTTGTAGACATCTCCATAAATGTGGCAAAATCAAATAGATCTTGACGAAGAGTAAATTGATGAAGTACTTGAACCGACACATAGGGCGTACTTTGATATAGCCCTGTAAGGATAATGTATATGTTGTTCTCTGAGAACAAATGTGGGTAATGAGCTTTATATCCTTTGGCTCTCCAAATGATATGTTCAGTAGGTAGATTAGCTAAAAGTCCTTGATAATCTATCAGTGCTTTCTTTCCTGAAGGAGCTTGAATAGAGGAGACTTGACGGGGAATAGATGAAGGCAATGAGGAGATATGTCCATAAAGCCAAGCTTGCAGGAAAGCCGGGCAACCATATAATTGGCCGTTGCACTGATGAGCACAATGGGATAAACTGGAAATAGTCTCTGTAATGATCATAGGGGCCAACATCTTCCCCTTAAAAAGTTGTCACAGAATGCTACACAAAACTCCACTGATATGATGTCAACTGCGGGATAATAGGAGTTACCCCAAGACAGTCAAAGTGAAGGCCTTGAACTTGGCTAGGTTTGAGAAATCTCTAACCTTTTTCCAACCTCCATCTAGTAGGAGGTTAAAAGGATAGTGAAGGTAATCACCCAAAGTTTCTTTGGGTAGGAAAGTCTTTGACACATTGAGGGTAGATTGGAAGTCTTTGAAATAGTTGCTCTTATGTGCAGGGAAGATTGCCTTAGTGCAATAACAATGTTTCAGGTCCAAGAAATACTAACTCTTCAATTGTGAGAGTCGACTTATGTTTTCCAAAGTGAAAAACCATAGCTATAGGGTCCCAAAAAGATACAGTTGCTTCCAAGAGAGGCCAATTGAGACGATCACAAAATAATGATAGAGTAGTCCCAAGCCGACTTTGGTCAGCCCAGATGGCTTGTTCTTCTGGCAGGAGTGAGACAAGCACATATGTGAATTTGATAGAAGTGGTAGTGAATGGCTTCAAACAAATAGGCCTAGAATCCATTTATGTGTAACAACCATGAAGAAGAAACAAAGATGAGTAATTTAAAAAATGATTTGATTTTTTTTGTTTTTTATTTTATTTTATTTTATTTGTTTTGAAAATATTATGTTAGTACACCTGAACTTTAATTCAATTAAAGTTCATGCGTATATCATCTTTAGGCGTACTGTACAACCATGTTCTAATAAAATGCTCGAAAGGCATTTTCAATTTTCTAAATGTTTTTGAATTGGCTGTGCGAGGGAAAGGTTTGTCTAGAGCAAAAAAAAAAAATCCTTTTTGTTGATTTTACTCCTTTTTCTCCATCAAAATGAGTACAAGTGGGTCATCAAGGATCTATCCTCTCCTTCCTTTTCATGAAAAGGCTTTGTGGAAGAATTTGGCAAGTGATGAGGTAAACCCTTGATTTTAAGTTTCATTTTAATCCCTAATTCTTTATTTGTTCTTTTTCATTTGATTGATAATTTAGGGACTTTATATCTTTGTTTTTGGTCCAATTTGGGAGGAGTATGCCTAAATTATTTATTCCGCTTGAATTTAAAATGGAATTAAATTTAGGCGTATAGTGAAATTTAGGTGTATGAGCCTTTTTAGGTATACCATGAATTCATGCTTATGCTGAATTCAGGCGTACTACCAGTAAATAAAAAAAAAATTTGACTTCTCTTTTTTTTTATTGTTTGTTTTGCAGGACAGAGAGGGTGCACAGACCCATTGATCTTGGTCGAGGGTGCTCATGATGTGGGGACATCTTTGTGAGGGGGCCAAGACCAAGGTTAAGGAGATGGGGTTTGAGCCATTCTTGAGCATTCTGCTACTGAAGGTGGACAAGGTTTTACTTACAGCACTGGTAAGGGTGGTTTTCCATCACATGCATGAACCTTTTACCTGCCAATAGGGGAGATAGGGTTGACACTAGTAGACTTTTTCATGATGACTCGCTTGCCTATGGGGGCGTCCCTCCTCCGTATGGGTTGGTTCTTTCTCAGGAGATGATTAGGAGGTGTTTGAGGTCACAACCAATATCGTACGATAGAGGGTTCAAAGGAGTTCTGCCCTCATGGTTTGAGAAGGAGTACATCTGGGCTACAGATGCGAGTTCAGCTGTGGAGATAGACTACTCAGTCCAAGCCTTTCTCCTATATATGTTTACTCGGTCTGTTTTTAGCGGGACAAGTGACTGGATTGTTTTCAACTTCCTCCTTGCCTTGGATGACTTGTCCAAGGTTAGCACCTATGGGTGGGGTAGATCCACCCTTGGCTGGATGTACTCCAATATGAGTGAGGTTGCTAATGGGGAGAAGACTGTATTCCTTGGCCTACATTTCCTATGGGAGGTTAGTTTCTTCGTATATTTTGTTTGTTGTTTGTTTGTTTGTTTGTTTTTGAATTAATTTGTTTGATGTGTGTGTTGTTTCTTTATTACAGGTGTGGTGTTATGAGAGACTAACTCCCTTGGCTCCCTGTAGAAAGGGGAGAGATTTATTTCTCGTGCCTTGTGTTGAGAGGTGGAAGACCTCTAACACTCAACCAAATGCACAGAAGTCTATATCTATGTTCAGGAGGGACCTGGACAAAATTACAGTGACCCAGGTAAAGTTAATTGGTTAATTGTTTATTGACATGTTTTTGTTGTTTTACTTGTAGGTTAATTGGGTTCCTTGGGCTGCTTGGGGGTGAGTGGGGATTGGGCCCGAGAATTCAAGGTTTTCCTCGACTAGTCGATGTCTAGGGTGATTTTACTAGCCCCTAGGGAGGTCGAGTGTTATTTAGGGGAGAGGTGCTACAGGCATATAACATTCCCTAAGGGGTTTGTAGTGCCTAGATCTCTACCCCGAGTGATTGAGTCAGAGGGGGCATTAGGAATGGGGAAAGTGGGTGAGCCCATCGATGCCTACTTGGTCCCTGATATAGACTATTTTGAGTGGTGGACCACACAAGAGCTACTTCTTCTAGACAACACAGTACCCGAGGAGTGGGTTCCTCAACCCTTGGTGACCTAGGTACTTTATTTATTGTTTTGTTGTTGTTTTTTTGTTTTGGTTATTTTTTGTTTCTCATAATCATCATTTTTTTATACGTACCTCGAGAGGCTTTTATGGGGGCTCTTGAGATGTTAGCCAATCTCATGCTTTAGTGAGATAGGTTTGCCATGATACGAGGGAGGAGCTCACTTCCCAACGGAGGAGATACAAAGCCCGCATTACTGAGGTTTCTTTTTTTTACTTTTCTTTGTTGTTTTTGTTGTTTTGTTTTTGTTTTTGTTTTTATTTTGTTTTGTTTTGTTTTTTTGTTTTGAGCTTTTTTTTTTATTTATGATTTATTCATTTGTGTTGATTTCAGTTGGGGGGGTATCCCCGGGGTAAGAAGAAGACGACCAACCGGAGATAGATGAGTGCTGAGGCAGCCACAGAGGTGGGCTTGGAGTCTACTAAGAGTGTAATGCCTGAGATTGGGATAGGCATAGACTTTGAGGTTGTTAGGGACACCCCCACTGCTACAGGGGTCCAGGTAGAGATTGGTGAGGAGGTTGTAGAGGATGTTTCTGCAGCCCCAGTGACATAGGTAGCACTTCCCCAAGATAAGGGGAAAGAGAAAGGCACATAAATGACAGAGGCGACACTTCCCTGGATAAGGGGAAAGGGAAGGCCACATTAGGAGGTATACCAAAGTTTAGGTTGAGGACGACCTACAAGAGGAAACAAGTAGGTCAAAGGTCCTCAAAGGGATGGTTAAGGCGGGTGATGGAGGAAGAGAGGGAGAACCTTGAGGGCTAGAGATTTTTTTTGTAATTTCCCTATTTTTTTTGTTTTTTAAAGATGTATAAATGGAAATGAAATGAAATAAAGAGTTCTTTGTTTATTCATTCTTTTGTGTATGGTTTGTCGTGTATGATATGCTAAATGGGAAAATTAAATAAGTAAGTTTGGAAATTCTTCTAAGTATCTATAAAAATAATTTTTTGTTTTTTTTAAAGAGACAAATTGGACATAAATCATTGACTCTAATGGTAACTATTGCAAGCAATAAAGTAAAACATAATGACAAACAAGTCCTATTTCTAGCCCTCTAAGCTATTCAAGTATACCCTAAATAACTTTAAAATGAATATATGCATGCAAATATTTTATTTAGAGAGATTCTATAAGGCTTCCCAGTCTAAACACTTCCATGATTGCTCGGATCTTGGAAATTGTGACTGGGTTGGGTTACTTAGCCTGACCACATTGACGTAGCAGCCACGGTTCAAGTGTTGTCCCCCGTCCTGAAATATTTGCCAATATCGGTCCATTGGTGGGTAATGAACATATATAGGGCACATGATGTTTATGCAAGTTATGAATGAAGTGGCGTATCTTATGGACTCATTATAAAAAAAACAAGATAAAAATAAACATGTCTTTGCAGGCAACCTGTTAAATGTGAATTTTGATCATACTGACTAATTCAATCTATCCTAAATCTAATGTGAGAATATTTTCTAGCCTAAGATGCAAATTTAATATAGTTTAAATGTAAGTACATCCTACTAAATAATGACATACCTTAATGTCTATGTGAACACATGCTTTATAAAAATGAAATATAAACAAAAAAATATTTAATAAAATTCAGATATTGCCTAATCAAAGGTTACATAGTGAAATCCCCAATAGAGTCCCATTTTGTGGGCATCACAGAAAGACCAAGTGGTCTGCCTGCCCCACTCGGGGAACCGTGCCCAGCCAATTTGGGTCGGCCTCTGGGCTTTAGTTTGGAGTTGCCACTAACTCGGATTTTTATAGACGGGGATGGTCATTTGTCTCGTTTCCAGGGGAAATGAGGATTGCGGGCCTTGCAGCTTAGGCTATGCACTTGGGCTTAGCAATTAACTCTCAGATTGGTCTAGTCTGCAAGGGATTCGGGTAAGCCATTTGGTTGCAATTGGGGAAGGTGTTAGGCCCCTCAATTGCCCACTTTTTTAGGGTGACTCCTCTATCCTAGTGTATCTAAACCTTTTAAAATAGAATGAAAGAATTAAGGTTTTTTTAAAGATTTTTGTTTTTGTGTCAGTATGCTTGAAATTTCATTCAGTACGCCTAATCTTTGGTACTCCTGAATTTTAATTCAGGTTCAAATTCAAGCGTACTGCCTGAAAATGATTTTTATGAGTTTGTTAACAGAGGCTTGTCTTAGGATTGTCAGAGTTTAAATCAAGAATTATGAGGTTTTGAAGGGAACCAAACCTTAACTATTCTCAGTTTTATCAGTAGGGGTAAAATATAAATTTTTTTATTCACTATGCCTAATATTTTTAGACATACGTCTGATCTTTCATAGAGTGAAAGTTCAGGTGTTCTGCTTTGGATGGGCCCTACTTGATCTTTGTAGTCATTTTTCAAGTTCTAGAAAGTTATGTATGAAGTGGATTCTAGGGTTTTATATGTTAGTAAGTTATCATGAATCACTGGACATCTGGGGACAGAGTGACATCATTTCAAGTTGTACTCCTAAAATAACAGGGTACGTTTGAAATTTATGTACACTTTATCTTTCACAAAGTGAAAGATCAGCCGTACTAACTTGGGAGACTTTTCACCTAGGGATGCTTGAATGGCAAGGGTACGCCTAAAATTGAGGTATGCCTGATCTTTCACACATACTGTGCCTATTCTAGAAATCCAACAAGCTTTTTTTTTTTAGGTTTTTGGGCCAATTCCTGAGGCCTGATGGGTATGGGGATTTTCAAAGGGATAGGTGGTTACCTTAGAGAGTCCTCTGAGAAAGCCTAGCCCTTTGGGACAAAGAGAGGCCCTTTTTCGGATTTTCCTAAAAGGGTGGGTAATGCACTTTTTAGCACAGGGCCTAAATAAAGAGGCAGGATGTGGGGACCATGCTGAGAAATTTACAAATGGAATTGGGCCCAAATTTGGTGGGGAGACCATATGATGGGTATTGCATCTTCAGTCCAAATTTGGGATCCAAATTCTATATACACAGTGAGTTATAGTCTAAACAAGCCAAGTGACTAACTAAACACAGATCATAGACAAAAAGAAAAATACTTGGAAATAAATAACACGAAAAATAGCAAAATAAAACAAAAAGACTTATAAAAGTTTGATTAGATAGCTAAATTAGTTAACTAAATAGTAGAATAGGAATGAAGGCCAAATATATTTCGTAGAGAGAATAAAAATTTTGAAATTATCCTTGACTCCATTTACACAGTGTGTGTACACACCTTTTTAGGGGGAAAGATGGGCCCACTTTTGAAGTCAAACAACCTCTTCTTAGGCCCAAATTTGGAAGGTGGGTGGGTTAAGGGGATGGTGACTTATAGTCAAAACCTGAACTCTTCACTTCTCCCCTTGAGAGAAGTGTAACTATTATGTTAAATACAATGAAACAAAAACAGTAAAGGGGAGACAAGATTGTCTCCCCTATGTTCCACTAAGGGAGTGAGTTTGGACTTACTTGGGTGGTCATTTGTAGCATGAGGGGATCTACTAACATAAAATGAAAAGAAAAGGTGACGGGGACCAACCTGGCCGAGTTGTCTCATTCTTTTCTTTCTTTGCTCTTTCTTTCTCTCTTTTCTTTTCTTTATTTCTTTATCTTTTCTTTCTTTTTTTAGTTGCTTTTTATAGGTGGGGACCAAGGGGGGTGAGGTGGTGGTGGTGACCCAAGGTGATGTGGGGATGGTGACATGGGGTGAGGTGGTGGAAACCTCTAGAATGGGGTGAAGTGGAAGGGATAGGGGGTTAGAGGCTGTGAGGAGGTGGGG
>JAOXJP010045433.1:0-16234 GCA_025762735.1 Platanus orientalis
AATGGGAGGTTATTTAACCACCTTGGTTTCCTAGAATGCCTAAGGTCCATTCTAGAGAGTTAGTGCTACCCATTGAAAGAAACTTTTGGACCTTGGGCCAAAATTAGGAGCTGACACCATTTTCTCTTAATGAACCCCAAAGTCTAATGGAGGACCTAATTCTTTTAGAGGTAAGCTTTAAATATTTTCTTCAAGTTTTGATGAATCATTTGTTTTGTTTATAGAGTTTTGAATTTGATTAGCGATTTTTCAATGATTTTCGGTTGATTTTTCATTCTTGATTTGGGTTTTGAATTGATCTTCTAAAACACATGTTTTTCATTGAAAATACAATATGTGGGTTAAAGAGGATATCGAATGCATGAATTTGGGATGTTTCCTTAGAGTTCATTGGTAGTTTAATCCTCTATATAAGAGTCAGGTAGTGGTTTCTAGCCCATCCCGTTCTAATAGCTAGTTGTCTATTGTCAGGTCCAAAAGATTGACCATTAGGTTTGGCCACAAATGATCATTGAGACAGAGTCCACAACTGAACATTGTATTTGTAATTTGAAATTCTAAGTCAATTATCCTAGAGGGGGGACAACCTTAGAATTGGATAGTGCTTAGCAATGGCAATGAGAATTAGTAAGCTAAAGGTTAAGGCAATATGATCATGCAATGTGAGTAATAAATGATTGTGTGCAAGTGATATATGATAACAAGAAGAGCACAAAAACACAAACCACAAGACAATGTTTATAGTGGTTCGGCATGATGGCCAACGTCCATTCTCAAATCCCACTGTGGGGAGTGTGTTGATTTTTATTAATAGTTCTAACAACTACTACAACAAAAATAACCAAACTTACTACTTATGTTTCGGAGTGCATGACTTCCCTCCAATGATTCTGATGGAGGCGTTGAGAGGCACCCGGTGTCTCCAACAAGTGCTTCACGTCCAGTGTCTCCAACGGACGTCCTTGAGTAACAATTTATGTAGCTGATACATGGTACTTAGCCTCTAGATAGGCAAGATGATCTTGTTGAATCACACCAACGTGGAGAGCTTGTAGGTGACACTCACAAGGTAAGTAACTCTCTCTCAACAGCTCCTTGAATGCTTCAAGAGCTTCCTTTAAAGACTTGGGGAAGGGATTGATCAGATGAATGCTTCCCAAGTCCTTTTTACCTGCACACTATTTCTCATAGTTTGAAGTTCAAGAGAACCCTAAGTGGATTTCCCACCAATCTTTTGAAGATGATCTTTTGTATGATTTATGTTGGTGATTGTTATCTCAATGAAGGTGAGGTCTAACTTAACTAACAGTTAAGGCTTTATAGACTCGAAAAAGAGTCAAGGGGTGGGTTTAACGGTCGAAAAAACTAGTCGTTGGAACTAACCCAGGAGGTCCCGAGCGCTCTCCTCGAGGGGAGAGCGCTCGGGGTACCTATAGGCGAGCGCTTGCCTGATGGCTAGAGCACTCATGGGTATGCTGCCAAGAAAACACCCGAGATAGGTTTTTGGGTTTTTCTCAGGGTGAGCGCTCACCTTACCACGTGAGCGCTCACTTGATCATGCGAGCACTCGCCTCACCTATTTTTCTACATTGGCCAAGTCTGGGATCTTTGGATCACTAGCCTTTGGCTCATTTTTCTACAAGTCTTCTAAGCACATTTAAGGGGGGTCTTTGATGACTAGGACCGAGTGGCACACCACTATTTCACACTTGTGCCTTCGGGAACTTCAATTGCTTGAGATGCTTTGTGGAGAAGAGCTTGGATAGACTTTGAAGGTCTTCGAAGACTTTGGCTTACTTTGGACACCTTCGGTAGCATATTAGCATCATCCTTAGATCAAGAAGATCTTCACATGAGATCCCTAATGACTAAGCAAATTATTAATTACATTTTAGAACCAAATGCCTATACAATAAGACTATGAATGAAATTGGCAAACTACATGACTTAACAATCTCCCCCTTTGTCAATTTCTTGACAAAACCCTTTTAGATAAACATTTACAAGGGGTTACACAAATAACAAAAGGCTACACGCAATGAGGGGATTTGATTTAGTTTCTTCCCTTTGAATCTTGAGATAAACAAAACCTGTCAGCCTACAATACTTGCTCAGACAATAGATCAAGTGATTAAGCATACATGAGGTAGCACATATAAGAGATAGGATAAATAGCAAGATCAACTCTTTTTATTAAAACAGAGAATTTGTCTCCCCCTATCTCAAGCATATAATCAACAAATATATAACAAGTTTTGTCTCAAACATGGCATATAGCAAATCAATGTAAGTGTGCATAATTTGTGGAATTTAGCTCCCCCTATCTCAAGCATAGTATTTTTTTTTAAATTAGACCTATGCTATCCTTTATTGTTCCCTTATCAGTCTCTCCCCCTTTTTGACATGAAAGTGACAGAAAATTAGAAGAATAGTAGAACATAGAACCAATCATGCATATGGGCCATAGAATAAACTCAAAACAAGCAATTATATTAGATAGACGAAGTACATTAATAGATTAACCAGGATTCATAATTACAAAATAGTGCCGCAATGATAATCCCTTAATGACAAAACAACTTCAAAAAGATTTTTGTTAACATGAGAAACCTATCTAGCTATGAACTATCATGCATCGAGAATAAGATGGTCACCTCCCACACCATCATGATCGTCCTCCGGATCATTGTCACCAAAATGAAATTTAGACATCGGAGATATGGGCTCATCATTAAGGACAACATTGGTACTAAGAGCTTGCATGCTCTGGGCTAGGGTGTAATTGTCCTGGCAATTGATGATAGCATAGCGTTCCATTTTCTTGAGACTGGCCACTACATGACCAGTGGTAGCAAGAATGGTCTGCATCATGGTAGTAGTGGACATAATGGGTGCCTTACTATTGGAGGCACGAGCAACAACTTGATTAATGCACTTCACGGTAGTTTCATTAATGGGACCCATAGGGGACTGATAATCTTGCAAGGGTGAGAACGGGATGTTGAGTGAAGCAAGAAGGTGTACGATCAGAAGGCCGAAAGGAAGGGTGACAGAGGAATTGTTGTGTTCTGCTTTAGTGATCATCTTGTGAATAATGATTCGCGGAAGGTCAAGCTCCTCTCCACGAAGAAAACCATCAAAAAGGTAAGCCATCTCAGGGTGGACAAGAGTGTTGTGATTAGTCGAGAGCACTGAATGAGAAACTATTAGGTTAAGGATCCATGCTGGCTCAGAGAGGGAGGTGGAAGGAATGGTGAACCATCCGACAAGCTTCTTCCTTGTCAGACGAAGGGAAAGTTCTTCCTTCATTCCAGCTAATGCATCCTCATAGATGGGATAGTTCATAGAGGATTCTGGACGCCCAATGCCTATGATCTCAGCAAGTCGGGCAAGGGTGAGGCCCACTGGTTTGCCAAAGATGGAGGTGGAGAAGGAGACTTGTTTAAAGTTGCGATGATGAATATTTGCATAGAATAGGCGAACAGTTTTCAGGTGAGCTTTCCTAGTGAGGTGAGTGAATTGAGTCCAACCATAGTGATCAAACTCGCCAAGTATCCCTATCCATTGAAGAACCTCTTGAGATACATAACGTTCAAGGATCAGGGGGCAATCACAGAACATAGTCCTGTATTTGGCAGCAGCATTGTCATCATAGAACCGAGGCCTAAGAACACGAGACAGGGGACGAGTCTCAGTGCCAGGTGGAGGCAGAGCTGCGGGGAGATGAGGGCTAAGGAGGGACGGCAGCCATTAGTGGAGGAGGAGTAGCCTTGGGTGATGCAGCCTGACTTGAGGAAGCAATGCTCTTCCCTTTGTTTTGGCAAGACAATTGGCATGGCATCTTGAGGAATGGAGAAGACGAAGGTAGGAGGCAAGAAGAGGGGAGATGAGAAGATGGAGCAAAGGGAGAGGAAGAATGATATGAAACAAAAATAGAGAAACAGGGTTTTTATGTTTTGTCTGCCGCCTAAGGGGAGCGCTCACCTCAACACGCGAGCACTCGGGACCCCTATGGGCAAGCGCTCGTGAGATAGGAGCCCTCACGGGTCCAAAGGGAGACATACCAATTTCTGTTGACATTTTTAGGGAGAGTGAGCTTGGAAGCTTAGGTTAGGTGCATCAAAGGCTTTAGGAAAGGAGTCTAGCTTGAGGAACTTGAGCTGTTGCATGGAACACATGCCAATAGCACCTTAAAGATACTCAAAGCGCTTAGAGTTAAGAGGCTTGGTAAGTATGTCGGCCAACTGATCCTCGGTTTTGACATAATCCAGGGAGACCACTTTTTCTTCTACTAATTGTTAGATAAAGTGATGTCGGATGTCAATGTACTTTGTTCGGTAGTATTAGACAGGGTTTTGGAGATATTAATTGCCCTTTTTTATCTACAAAGAGACTCATGGTGGATTAACTAATCCCATAATCTTTGAGCATTTGACACATCTATAGGAGTTGAGGGCAACCACTCCCTGCAGCAATATACTCGGCTTCCACCGTAGATAATGAAATGGATGTTTGTTTCTTGTTATGCCAAGAAACTAGGCTATTTCCAATGTAGAAACATCCTCCACTTGTACTTTTCCTATCCTCAACATCTCCAGCCCAATCCGCATTGGAGTATCTAGAAATTTCCGATGTTGTGTCGAAAGGGTACCATAGGCCAAAATCTAATGTTCCATGAATATATTGAATGATTCTTTTTGTCACCTTAAGGTGTGATTCCTTTCGATTGGCTTGGTATCTTGCACAAGCACCTACACTAAATGCAATATCCGATCGACTTATGGTTAGGTAGAGTAAACTACCAATGATGCTCCTATGCATGGTGTGATCAACATCAACACCTTATAAGTCCTTTGTGATTTTATCACTTGTGCCAATCACGGGTTTGGATTCTTGTAATCCAAATTTTGAAACAAGATCTTTGGAAAACTTTAATTGACATAAGAATATGCCATTAGAAGTTTGTTTCATTTGTAGCCCAAGGAAGAACTTAAGTCCTGCCTCCAAACTCATTTCGAATTACAATTTCATTGTGTGGGCAAAGCCACTTGACATTTCATCATTCATGGACCCATATATAATATCATCCACATATATTTGGACAATGAGTATGTTTTCATTCTCCTTTTTGATAAAGAGAGTCTTGTCAATACTCCCCCTATCAAAGTGGTGTTCACGTAAGAACCCGGTTAGACGTTCATACCATGCTCTAGGAGCTTGTTTAAGGCTATAAAGGGCCTTCTTAAGCTTATACACATAGTTGGGTATGTAGGGATCTTCAAACCCAGTGGGTTACTCAACATAGACTTCCTCTTGAAGGATCCCATTCAAAAATGCACTCTTAACATCCATTTGATATAGTTTGAACTTTAAGAAGCAAACAATGGATAGATGAATACGAATTGATTCCATCCTTACTACTGGTGCAAATGTTTCCTCAAAATCAATTCCTTCAATTTGGGCATACCCCTTGGCAACGAGTCTAGCCTTATTCCTCGTCACTATTCCATGCTCATCATATTTATTCTTAAAAATCCAATTGGTCCCAATAGCATTCTTGTCCTTAGGTCTCTCAGTGAGATACCAATCATCATTTCTTTTGAATTGGTTTAGTTCTTCTTGCATAGCATTTCTCCAATCCGGATCCTTAAGGGCCTCCTTCACTTTCTTGGGTTCAATCATGGAAGTGAAGCATAAATGGCTTATAATGTTTTCAAGTTGCCTACGAGTCCTAACCCCTTCACTAATATCACCAATGATATCCAAAGATGAGTTACTTTTAGTGATTCTAGGGTCTCTAGGATGAGTTTGAACTTCATCTTCAACTCTACCGTGGTCATGGTGAGATGAGGATTGATGAGAGGAAGAGGCTTCTACAACTTTCTCTTCATGTGTGATAGGTGGGGGTAATTCATCCTCTTCATGAGATTTCCTCTCACAGTCATCAATAACAACATTGATGGACTCTTCCATGGTTAGTGTTCTTTTGTTGAAGATCTGATATGCCTTGCTTCTTATGGAATATCCAAGAAATATGGCCTCATCATCACTCTTAGAGTCAAATTTTCCTAGATTTTTCCTATCCCTAAAAACATAACAAACACTTCTAAAAACTTTGAAGTATTTTACATTTGGCTTCTTCTCATACCAAAGTTCATAGGCCGTTTTAGAAGTGCTGGGTCTTATAAAGACTTGATTTGAGACATAGTATGCGGTATTGACCACTTCGGACCAAAACCTTTGGCAACATCCTTGTAAGTTAGTATGCATGTAGCCATGTTAAGGAATGTCCTATTCTTTCCCTCAGCGACTCCATTTTGTTGGAGAGTCTTAAGGGTGGAGAATTCATGCTTGATGCCCATTTCATCACACCAAGATGAGAACTTATGGTTTTTAAATTCTCCACCATGATCACTTATAATCCTTTTTATGGAAATATCTTTCTCAACTTGCATTTTCTTACAAATATTCATAAATTCATCAAATGCTTTTGATTTCTCTCTAAGAAATGTGACCCAAGTATATCTAGAAAAATCATTAACAATCACAAAGAAATACCTTTTTTCACCTAGACTTTCCGTTCTAGTTAGATCTGCAAGATCCATGTGAAGTAGCTCTAAAGGTCTTAATGTCCCTATTTGAGTTAATTTATTGTGAGGGACTTTTGTTTGTTTTCCCATTTAACATCTTTTACATACAAGATTGTCAAGCTTGCTCAAGGATGATAGACCTAAGACAAGTTCCTTCCTACTTAATTTAACTAGATCCTTGAAGTTAATGTGACCTAACCTTTGATGCCAAAGGTTTGTCTCTTTGGTTTGGGAGATAAGACAAGCTTTTGAGTTGTTAGTAGGATCAATAACATAGCAATTGTCACTAGTTTGAATTCCTATCACAAGAGTCTCATTACCTTTCATGTCTTTTATTTCACACTTGTCCTTAGCAAATTGAACTATGTACCCTTTGTCACAAATTTGACTAATGCTAATTAAGTTGTGTTTGAGTCCTAAACATAAAGGACATCATGTAACTTAGGAATTCTGGGAACCTCTATGGTTCATTTTCCTATAATTTTGGTAGAATTTTCATCTCCAAAAGTGACACTTCCTTCTTCTTTCTCAGCAAGATGAGTAAACAATGACCTATCTCCGGTCATATGTTTGGAGCAACCACTATCAAGATACCACCTTGAAGTGTTCCTAACCCTTAGAGCCGTATGAATGACTAAACACTTTAGATCATTCTTTTTGACCCAAGTCTTCTTTACCCAAACTTCTTTAGGTTTGATTTGTTTGGATTTGTCTCATATCTTTTTAGATAAAAGATTTCTATTTTAAACCTTTTAAAAGTAGTTCCTCTTTCTAGTCCTCCTATCATTTTGATATTTCTTGTTGTATTGAGATTTGTATTTTAAGTCATTCATTCTCCTTCTACAATCAACCTTTATGTGTCCAACTATCCCACAATAATAGCAAGTGATTTTAGGGCCTTTAGATGAGGGAGCATAATTTTTTCAAGTGTTTCTTTTTCAACCATTGCTTATGGAAGAATTACCCTTTGACGAGTATTTTTGGTCATTCCAATTACTCACTTTTCCATTATACATGGGAGCTTTGCCCTTGTATGTGGAGTGAGTATGGTTGCTAGTTTGCATCCTAGGTCTAGAGAAGGAAGCATGATATGAGTGTCTAGAAGAAGAATCATGGTATGAGTCATAAATCTTTCTCTTGTTAGAGAGATATTGATTTTTACCTACATTCTTAGATTTTTTAGAAGATGCTTTGTTCTTGTTAGGGTGAGATACCCTTGAAGGAGGTTTCCTCTCATTTTGAAAAGAGGTTTTTTGTTTAGGCTCTTGAGTAGGGACATGGTCATTCCTTTTAGCTTTAACAAATATGCTCTTTTCTCCTTGGTGAGAGGGAGATTTGGAGGTAGATGAGTTAAAGCTAGTCCACTCCTATCCCCATAATCTTTTCCTACAACAAACATTTTCTCAAATTTGTCATTCCCTTGGGTAACCATGGCTATGGCTTTCCCTTTGTCCTCCTCAAGTTCTTTAATTTGTTTGAGGTAGTCTATGGACTTTCTAGTTAGATGGGCACATGTTTGATTGAGACTTTGGTTTCTTTCTTTTAGTGATTTGACAAGGTTTTCTAGTTCAATTATATTGGAGGTGGAGTCATTAGCCTCTTCATGAGACTTAATCACGTCTTCTAGATCAAGAATTTTGAGAGAGAGTTTCTTGTTTTCTTCTAGAAGATTTCCCTTCTCAACTTTTCTATTAATTTTCTCTATATTGTAGAAGGTCCTTGACTCACTAAGTTTAGTTTCAAGATCTTTGATTCTTTCACACAATTCACCTTTTTGGGTGAGAAAAGTGCTAGATTCGTTTGAGGATTCTAGGAGGGATATTTTAGAAGTCAATTCTTTGTGAGTCTTTTTCAAATTTTTGTTTGTCTTTCGCAATTATCTAGTTTCATCAAAGAGTTTGTCAAAAGCATCATGGATGTCTTCTTCCTCTTCATCTGTTTATTTTACTTCACTTTCAAGATTATTTGGATGGGATAGTGAGCTTGGAGAAGTATTTAATGCCATGAAAGACTTGACACCTTAGGAGATGTCTTCATCACTACTTGGTTATTCACTCTCTAACTCATCTGAGTCATTGTCCCAAGCGGCTGTCATAGCCTTGCTATGAGACTTTTCCTTCTTCTTGTTCCCACAATCCTTGGCATAGTGACCATGCCCTTTGCATTCGTAACAAATTTTTTCTTCCTTGGTCGGTTCTTTCTTCCTAAGATTTTAACTTGATTTTCTTTGCTTGCTTCCAAAGTCTCTAGAGTTTTTGTAGAATTTTCTAAACCTCCTAGCTATTTTAGCGAATTCCTCACCGGAATCTTCATCGGTGTTGGGAGAATTTTCAACTTTGAGGGTTACACCTTTCTTTTTTACATTGGTTTTGAAGGTCATTTCAAATGTTTGGAGGGAACCAACTTTTTCTTCTACTACTATGGTATCAATATCTTTGACCTCCTCAATGGTGGTCACTTTGGGTCTAAACCTTTTGGGAAGAGATCTAAGTATATTTTCCATTATTATCTCCGAAGATAGAGCATGACCAAGGGCTGCCCTAGAGTTCACAATATCTTGTAGTTTTGTATAGAAGTCAATAAATTGTTCATCTTCCTTCATTCTCAATTCTTCAAATTTGGTGGTGAGCATTTGAATTTTGGACTTCTTGACCACATTTGTTCCCTCATGGGTTACTTGCAAAAGATCCCAAGCTTCCTTAGCCATAGTAAGGTTGCAAATGCGTCTAAACTCATCTTGACTTATGGCACAAAATATAGCATTTAAAGCCTTATAGTTGTTTTTGTGTGCCTTTCTTTAAATGTAGTCTCATTCTCCTTCCGGTGTGGGTGGTTTTTCCCAACCTTGTTGGATGGACAACCACACTCCTAAGTCAATAGCTTAGAGGAAGGTACTCATTCAAATTTTCCAATAAGGATAGTTAGTCCCACTGAAAAATGGAGATTTTATGGTGGAGTATGATTCTTTCGAATTGGCCATCTCAACAGCCCTCTAGATAAATGGATCTTTGACTCGGGTTTTTAAGCCCAATAAGAGCAACCAATGCTTTGATACCAATTGAAATTCTAAGTCAATTATCCTAGAGGGGAGGGGTGAATAGGATATTGTCAGTTATTTTTAATTTTCCTTTATGATTTTCTTGCCAAGAAAACTTTAGAATAATAGATAGAATTTTGCAATGGCACTAAGAATTAGCAAGCTAAATATTAAGGCAATATGATTATGCAATGTGAGAAATAAATGATTATTTGCAAGAGATAAGTGATAACAAGAAAGAACTGAAATACACACCACAAGACAAAGTTTATAGTGGTTCGGCACGATGGCCTATGTCCACTCTCAATTCCCACGGTGGGGAGTGTGTTGATTTTTATTAATAGTTTTAATCAACTATTATAAGAAAATCAATCAAACTTACTAAGCTGCTTGACAAGCATGTGATTCCTCCAATGTCTCCGATGGAGGTGATAATAGGCACCTAGTGTCTCCAGTGAGTGCTCCACGTCCGGTGTCTCCAACAGACATCCTTAAGTGACAATTGAAGTGAACTGAAATGTGGTGCTCAGCCTCTAAATTAGGCAAGTTGATCTTGTTAATTCACACCATGGTGGAGAGCTTGTGAATTACACTGACAAGTGAGTAACTCTCTTTCAATAGCTCCTTGAATGATTCAAGAGTATCCTTTTAAGACTTAGAGCAAGAGATAATCAGTTGAATGCTCCCCCAAGTTCCTCTTACCTTCACACCCTTTCTTATGGTTGATTTCTGAAGAGAGCCCTAAGAGAAGTTTCCCACCAATTTTTGAAGATTGGTTTTTGTAAATAGTATGTTGGTGATTCTTTTTTCAATGAAGGTGATTTTATCCTTACCAACTGACTAGGCTTTATAGAGTTGAGAAAATGACAAGGGTTAAGTCTGACGGTCGAAAATACTAGCCATTGGAGTTGAGACACAAGAGGTGCCGAGTGCTCACCTCAAGAGGGGAGCGCTCTACACACCTGTGGGAGAGCACTCACCTTATGGCTGGACTGCTCATGAGTCCGTGGCCAGAAAAATCCCGAGAGTGGTTTTTGGGATTTTATCAAGGCGAGGGCTCGCTTGGTAGGCCGAGCACTCGCGAGATATGGGGAGTCCTTGCCAGCCCTATTTTTCCTGCTTTAGTCAAATTTAAGATCTTTGACTCTCTAACTTTTGGCTCTCTTTCCTATAGGACTTCTCGGCATATTTAAGGAAGGCTTTAATGATTGGGAATGATCGGCACACCACCATTTCACACTTGAGCCTTCGGGTACTTCATGAGCTTGAGATGCCTTTAAGGAGAAGAGCTTGAATGGTTATTGGAGAGCTTGAGGATTTAGGCATGCTTTGGACATCTTCAGCCACACCTTTGCATCAATGTTGACTTGATGACTTTCTTCACAAGAGATCCCCAAGACTTTAACAAATTATACATTACATCAAAAGCCAAATACTTAAACAATAAGTCTAGGAATGAAATTGGCAAACTACATGACTTAACACTATTCAAACTTTAGAAGACATGATGAGGGCTTGTGTCGTTGATCTGAATGGTAGTTGAGATGCACACCTACCATTGATTGAGTTTTCCTACAACAAAAACTACCAAGCTAGCATCTAAATGGCTCCTTATGAGGCCTTGTATGGTAGGAAGTGTCAATCCCCAATATGTTGGGATAAGGTTGGTGAGAGGAGGATTATCGAACCTAAGCTTATCCAAGTGACTACGAGAAAGATTCGGTTTATTCGTGAGAAATTATTGACGGCACAAAGCAGACAAAAAAGCTATATAGACAAGAGAAGACGTGACCTTAAGTTTAAGGAAGGTGACCATGTATTTATGAAAGTGTCACCGACCAAAGGAGTGATGAGATTCGAAAAGAAAAGCAAGCTTAACCTGAGATTCATTGGACCTTTTGAGATCTTGAGGCGAGTTGGTGACCTCGCTTATGAGTTAGCTTTACCCCCAGATTTATCGCACGTGCACCACATTTTCCATGTATCCATGTTGCAAAAGTACTTGCATGATCCTTCTCACGTCCTTGAGTACAGGCCACTTCAATTTTGTGAGGACCTTTCATATGAGGAGCAACCCATGATGCTTCTTGTCCGCAAAGAGCAAGTGCTATGGAACAAGGTTATCCCTTACATGAAAGTCTTATGGCATAATCATTCCGATGAGGAGGTCACATGGGAAGGAGATAATAAGATGAGGATTAAGTACCCACATTTGTTTCATCACCCAAGTACGCACCTTAAATTCAGGAACTGAAGTTTTGTAATGAGGGGAGGATGTAATGACCCGCTTTGTATAAAAAGGGCAAATATATAATTTTGTACTCATAAGGGTAAAATTGTCCTTTTACATATTTAAATATACCATAGAGTGGTTTAAGAACCCATTGGACCAAGTTAGAAGTGTAAGATCCAAGTTAGGCCTCGAACTTGTCAAGTTTGAAAGTTATCCTAACCTTGCATTTAGGGTACCTTCATGGGTCCACTGAAACAAATACTGATATAATTGTGAGTCATGCCATACCTTGATGGAAAGATATAGGAATCTACTTTCCATAAAAATAAATGGTATGAAATTATGAGTTTCTTAGAAGACATTATGTTCATTTTACCATGAGATGTCTGTGCTGATAAGCCAACATATTTGGGGTAACTTCTTGGGCCTACTGACGCTAATCACAAGTGAACTAGGATATGAGACATACTATTTTAGAAAGTTCTTTGAGTCTAGTTTCTAACCCAACAAACAGAGATTAACTATGAGTTCTATAAATTTATAAATGTTTTAATGCAAGGGACAAATTTAGAAAAAAACTTGTTTGGATCGATCCAGTTCGATCCAACTTATTTGGATCAATCCAGGATCAATCCAAGACCTCTTAGGTCTTAGAAAAATGCTTAAAAGTGTTGGGTCAATCCAAATGCTAAGAATACGGTTTTTTTAGGAAAATGTGATTTTTCTTCATCTTGGGGAGTGTGGGACCCTCCCAACTCGACCTAAAACCCTAAAAATATCTTAAAGAAACCCTAATGACCTCATTTTACACCAAAAGAGAAAGAGTTAGATAAGTTAGAGAAAATTAGGAGCTAAGTGTGGGAGATCTTCCTTAATTAGGCAAGTTCCTCTTCCAATCTTAGAAAAATGCTAGAGGAAGCATTTTCTTCCAAGATCTAGCCTAAGTACGCATGAATTTCTATTTCTTTACCTAGGTTTATATATTCTAACTATAAAATGCTTTGGTTTCTTCTAAAGGAATGAGGAGTTTGTAAAGGCAAAGGGATTTTAAAGGAGGATCCTCTTGTGCATTGAAGGTTTGAGCTTTTAGTGAGTGGATATTTAGTTTATGCTCACTTTTCCACTCTTAGGATCATAGATTTGTGCACGATGACATTGGATTTTGTGGTTCTACATCTATTCTTTATGAGTTTGACTATTTTCTCATAAAGAACCTTACTTTCATGGATTGTGAGTTGGATATATTGTTTATGCACACTTTCCTTTCTTAGGATCTTAGATATGATGATTATGAGTTATATTTTGGTGGATTCATCTCTATTTCCTTTTGAGAATGTTGTTTTCTTAGAAATGGATCATGTTTCCTTGAGATGAGCATGTTGGTTAGTATTTTCTTACTGATTTCCATGATGTTCTTGGGTTATGGAGTAGTGTTATTGTGAATGGAGATTTGTGGGATGGATTGAGTGGTCTCTATTCTATGTGATGAAGTTTAAGAACTTGATCTACTATTGATGTAGGGTGTGGAAGGTTTTTTATGGTGAATATTGGGTTTTTCCTTTGATTTCCTTTGAATCCCTTAATTCTTGTACTCTACATGTTTAATAAAATGTATCTTATAGATTTTACATATTACTCAAATGTTTCTTGGATGTCCTTCGATTCCTTGCATGAGCCTAATGTCTCCTATATTAGATTCTCTCAAATATATGTTGTTTTATGGTAATTGGTGATGCTCTATTGATTCTCTATGTTAGTCTATTACTCTCTTTGATGTGTTTCATTCGATTCATGTTACACCATGATGAATTATGCTAATTCATCATAGTGTAACATGATGAATTAGTGATATCCCTTAGTGGTATGTGCATGTTATCATTGGCATGGTTTACTCTCAAATTTTCATGTGGCTCTTTATGCGGGATTTCTACATGACTTTTGAAAAAAGGATTTGAGATACTTGGTTTTTAGACTACATAAACTTTGTCATAAAATGATTTTGATTCCATGAGCACCCTATATGTTCTTAGATTTGGGTCAAGCATCTTCGCTTACTTATAGGCATTTGGCACATTTCACGTGATTTTCTACTACACCATTTGGACCTTTCATGAGATCAAACACATATGTATTTTTAATGGCATGATTATATAATATCTACCTTATTTTACAAAAAACATGGTTTTGGAACATGGTTTTGGATGTAAGGATTTGATATGATACCCCTATACGGGAATATGCCCTATTGGACCCGAAGATCCCTAAATGGGTTGGTCCTTGTGACCTTTATATTTGTATGGTCTTTATGACCCTGGAGACCCTTATATAGGTTGGCTAGATGTAGCCCCGTAGACCCCTTTGTGGGCCTGAAGATCCTTTCATGGGTTACCCCTTGTGGGCTCATAGACCCCTTTTTGGGTTAGCCTTATGGCTTCAGGTACCCAATCACTGGGTCACATTAATAGGTGAAGATGACCATTGTGTCCATTGGTTTTATGACCTCGTAGATCCCTCTATGAGTTAGTCTTGATGGCTTCAAGTACCCAATCACTAGGTCACATTAATAGGTGAAGATGACCATTATGCCCATTGGTCTTATGACCCCGCAGGCCCCTTTGTGGGTTAGCCTTTATGGCTTCAGGTGCCTAATCACCGGATCACATTAATAGGTGAAGATGGTCCTAGCAACCCAATATATGCTATATGATATGTTACGTCGGAGACCCTTATATGGGTTATGTGTTTTGGTTTGTTCGAGACTCTTACATGAGTTATGTGATTCGCTTTGCCGAATACCCTCACATGGGTTATATGTTTAGGATTTGATGGAGACTTCACATGCTTCATTGACATTGGGCTTTATTATGTGATAAAGACTACTTATGGGTGACATGTACATATAGTACTTAGTATGTGGCATATGTAGGACTCAGTTTAGCTCACTTTGGACTCTCTTGTGGTTATCTTGTGATATTTGTATACTCATTTCATAATAGGGATACATGTTTAGTAAATGTGATGTACTCTCATTGCTACTTTGATTCCTTAGTTTATCTTGATTCCTTCTATTTACTAATATGATTATCTTTGGCCTCCTTTAGTGTTGTATAAACTACATACCTTCTCGCTAAGCTTGTCAAGCTTACCCCAATTGGCACCACCTGCAGATGTGTAGGTGCACAAGTTAGATTATGCCTTAGGAAGAGGAGGAGATAAGGAAGAGACTTTCAACCCCAAGGATGATACATTTCACTTCAGTTTTAGTTTACTTTATTAGTGATGTAGTACATTGCTTATTTGAGATGGGCCCCTTTATAGGCAAGGATTATATATACTTTATGGGCAGGTGTAGGCCCCTTTTATTTTGGACGGTTATGAGATATTTTTGGATGGTCATGATGGTATTATCAAATCTGCTACACTTATTTAGTTTATATCATTATTATTCTATTCTGTTGTGATGTGCTTATCTTATATGGATTTAAATAGATGTTAAAGGATAAGAAAACAAATTTATATGAAAAAGGGATGTAAACATCGGTGTTCGGGAGGGGTTCAGATTCCCCCACCCACCTGTGATTTTTGGGCCCACATCTTCAGCGTGTGATGCTGGTGCATGAAAGGTTGCTAACCCTTTTATAGGAGGGTTAGGGTTTCATGGGAGTCACCACCAACTCGGGGTTAACCGACGGAGTTGGACATCAGTTTTCTTCTTCAGGAAAGAGGAGAAATCTGGACCTAAAGGTCTAGGGATTTAACTCCTAATACTAGTCTACATTCCTAAGATAAAGGGTAAGTTGTTTAGTTGTATTTGAGGAAGGTGTTAGGCACCCTAAATACTCACCTTTTTTAGGGCGGCTTCTCCCATTCATACATGTTTTGAATTATGCTAAAGTTTATGCTTGTTAAATGTAAAGTTATTGGTCAGGACCACCCCCATGGTGTGATCATTACAGTTGCACCTGAGACATAGTCCCAAGCTGCCTACATACCAGGTGTCAAGTGCTCTATTAGATGAAATTAAAATAATATAATGAAATGGGTAAACATACCTTTTTTATGTTTTTCATAACCAAGAAGACTATGAGAGTTAGTACACAACAATATCAAACTTTTGTATAAGAGAACTAAATAAACTCATAAGCAATTTTAGAAAAACAAGTTCTCAATATAATCAACTTGAATTTATTCTAGGTTGAACAAAATAAAATAAAATAAGGATATCTTCAAACAAAATTTGACATATGGTCAACTTATAAAGTGAATAAACTAGTATAATAACTTAGTCAATTACAGTTTATGAACTCAAGGGTTGAATGCTCAAGAGGTCAACAATTAGATTCATACATATAGTCTTTGAGAAGAGTAATGGAG
>JAOXJP010045444.1:0-16234 GCA_025762735.1 Platanus orientalis
GTGAATTTAAATTCAATTCTTGATTTATTTTGCTTCCGCACCTTTATTTTAAATTATTTGAGGCCTTGGGAATTATTCTACATCAATTTTTAGTATCTTCCCTTTATACTGCATCAGTATATATTGCGAATAATATAAGGGGGATAAAACATCCCCCACTAGGAACCGTATTAAAGCCTAGAATATTATGAAGGAAATCTGGTTGACTTTGGGCACTCTGGGCCTGATCTCACTTGGACTAATAGGCGACATGGTGTGGAGCATATTAAAGAGAGGTTGGATAGGGGGGCTGCTAATCTGGAGTGGAGAATGATGTTTCCTGAAGCTAGTATTGAGAATTTCATCACTATTGGATCGGATCACTATCTTATCATCCTTCCCTCCTGCCTCATTTGTGGTAAGAAGTCCCATCCTTCCAGGTTTGAAAGGATGTTAACTACTCACCCAAGATGTGGGGACCGGGTTAAAAAAGGTTGGAAGATCAATCATAGATCAGGGAAAGTTGATAATATTAGATCAAATCTAAATAGACTTCCTCCCGTCTTTAAAAAATGGAATAAAAACACATATAAGAATATTCAAGAGCAAATTGCCAAAAGTAAGGAAAATATCAGTGTTCTCCAATCTCAAATATGCGATTCCAATACTATGAGTCTTAACAAAGATAACAAAATCTCTCTAGTATTCTCTCTAAGGAAGAAATTTTTTGGGACCAAAATGCTAGATCTAATTGACTAAAATGGGGAGATAAGAACTCAAAATTCTTCCATCTATTTACTATTGAAAGAAGGATTTAGAATATGATTAATTCTTTGAAATATGAGAATGATGTTTGGGTTAAATGGGATGAGTAGATTAGTAACCTCTCTAGTAAGTTTTTCTCTAATTTGTTTGATTCATCCAACCCCAACATGGACCTTGTGTACAAGGTGATTGATAAGTGTCACCTATCCTTTTATGAGAGTTCCAATGATTTGTTGAACTCCTTTTTTACTAGAGGGGAGATTAAGAAAGCTGACTTTGATCATGGTACGCTTAAAGCCCCTAGTTCGGATGGCTTTCAGGCTGATTTCTATCAAGAATTTTGGAGCACGATTGGTAAAAGAGGTTGTGGATGCAGTGTTTGAATTCTTTAATCAAGGTAGTTCTATAACTTCTATCAATCGAACTTTTATTACCATGATTTCCGAAGTTAGGAAACCAGTGCAAATTTCCCAATTCAGCCCTATTAGCCTTTGTAATGCCATTTATAAGATCATTTCCAAATCTATGGCTAATAGAATGAAAATTGTCTTTCCTGAAATCATCTCTACAAATCAGAGAGCTTTCGTCAAGGGTAGAATGATAATTGAAAATATCTTAATTTTCAATGAAATCCTCAAATTTTTTAAGGTAGGAAAGTCGAGAAATCACCATTTGACCCTCAAAATTGACATAAGTAAAGCGTATGATAGGATTGAATGGAAGACGATAATTTCCATGATACAGAAAATAGGATTAAACCAGAATTGGCAAGAATGGATCTAGGACTGTAACTTATTCTTCGGGGAAGCAAATCAAGCCTTCTAGGGGCATTCGCTAGGGATATCCAATATCTCATTTCCTCTTTCTTCTCTATGTGAAGGGTCTTTCGACCTCCTTAATTGAGAAGGAAAGGCTTGGTCAGATATCTAGTGTTAAAATTAAAGTCAATGGGCTTTCTATCTCCCGCTTACTTTTTGTTAACGGCTTTTATATCTTTTCAAAAGTAAGTATTAATGAGATTAACTCGATTTTGTGTATTGATGCCCCCTCTAATAGAGCTAATCTTAAAAAGAGAAATATTGAGGTTACTTCGTATTTCCCCTTGGGTAATTGTCATATTGAATCCATATATCATTGTTTGCTTTCTTGCGATTTCTTTAACAGGTTGTGGCTAGCTTCTCATTTGGCTTTAAGGCCTTGCATTGATAATAATTTTTCTTTTGCAGAGTCGTTCATGAAATGGTTCACCTTAATTAATATTCTTAATGATGAAAGAATTGAGATTATTTTGACTATTGCTATTTATTGTTGGAATATCTGGAAATTTCGAAATGCCATGGTATTTAATAAGGAAAGTGCTTCTAAATCTAACATTCTCCTTGACTCATGTAGGCTGTTGAAAGAGGTTAAAGATATATTGAGCAAAGAAATGTGCAAGTTGATCAGGGGACAAGCGGTACTTCTTTTTGGTCGCCCCCCGGTACTAGCTTGATAAAGATTAACTTTGATGGTGCCTATCTCAAGTCGGAAGCTAAAGCAAACGTGTGGATTGTTATGCAGAATGAGGATGGTGGTTTTTTGCTTGCCTTGGTGGAGCCGTGTATGTATGGGTCGGTAGTGATGTGGCTGCGGAATGCTGGCCTGCTAGACCTGACTTGTTAAAAGCCCGAGAGTTAGGGCTTAAAAAGATTATCCTTGAAGGGGATTGCAAAAATGTAATCTCCTTCTTGAAAGGGGTTGATACTTGTTGTGTTCTGTTAGAGGCCTTATTTCGGATTGTCTAAGTATGGTTTCTCTTTTTTATGTTGTTTCCTTCTCTTAGATTAGGAGAGAAGGCAACAAACTCTCATAAAAAAAAAGAAACAAAAGGAGAGAAGGCAACAAACCTGCTCATGTATTGGCCTCCTTTGGTCTTGGCTGCCCTTCCCCCTCCATTTGGTCTTCTGCTTTAGGATCCTTTGAGGGGGGACGGTTATATCCTGTTGGGTTCAATCCCTTCTTAACCTACTTGTGTATTAATCAAAAATAAAATAAAAAATACAGAGGCGCCTAATAAAACATCACCAAAATGGCAATGCCCCATGACAACCTCACCCTGTCAAAATCTTAAATCCCAATGGTTTCATCCCAAGCCTTAATAAGGTCCTCATTTCCCACATTCTTGCACCCTTTACATTTCCTTACCCCAAAATCAGTCTCTCCTTTGCTATTACTTTAAAAGAAAGCTCTACAAAATCTTTGAATGTCCGGTCATTGTGTTCACCAACATTACAGCTGGGACTAATCTCCATATACTCTTTCCTTTTGCATTAAAGGTTGTTGTTCACCACCCATATGAAAGGGTAATTAAATCTGGGGGTGACACCCAATTCAATCCAAAATCCCTCACCATCCCAAACCACAACTCCCAGGCATAAGGACAGTATATCAACAGATGCAGAATCGATTCCCCACTAGCATCCCAAAAAAAGGAGATATTAATTAGATAGTGACATTTCCATATCAAGTTGTCTAGTGTTGAGATTTTCCCCAAGGTTGCTGTCCAAAGGAAGAATCATATCTTTGATGGCGCTGGCCTTTCCCAAATTTCCTTTCATGGCATCATCATAGCCTTGGACTGTGCAATCTGCTTGAAGAAAGACCTAATTGTGAACCTTCCTACTGGCCCCAACGCCCAAATTTTGCTGTCTTCTCGGTCTAGGGAGACCCTACTAGCTTCCAACATATCTATAATTGTCCGAATCTCCCAATCAAAGGCTGGTCTTCTTAGAAGAGGTTGTCAAGATATCATTCCTTGATTCCTTACCACAAAGTTTACTACTTTTCCTTTTGGTATAGTGGCAAAACAAAAATATTTGGGTATGCCACCCCAAGTGGCTTGTTCTTGCAATATCCTCCCAAATTCGTGTCCACCTTTCATTTCCTAAACTATATGCAAGGCCTTCTGCAAATGTCTCATAATCCTCTTCCATGGACTCCGCCCATATAGACCCCTAACTTCTCAAGGATCTCCCACCCATTCTGCAAAGCATATTTAGCAACCACCACCTTCTCCCATAAGCTCTCCTCCTTTACCCCATACCTCCACAACCATTTACTCAACAGAACTTTATTCATCAATTCCACTCGCTGGATACCTAATCCCCCTTTGTGCTTTGGAGAACAAATTCTCTCCCAAGCTAGTAAGTGCTGCTCTGAAGAGCCTCCCCAACCCTTTCATAGGAACTCTTGTAGCTTCTCAATTGCTGGTGCCACATGTCTTGGGACAATAAACAATGACACATAATAGACTGGGATGCTTGCTAACACTGCCTTGATTAAAGTCACATTTCCGCCTTTTAACAAGTAAATAGATATCCATCCCCCAATTGTTTCCAAATTCTTTCGACCACTGGATTCCACGTCTCTTTCATCTTAAAAGGAGCACTTAATGAAAGACCCAAATAAGTGGATTAGGGCTGACCTATTCTACAACCCATATCAGCTGCAAGCAGGTCAACATTCAGAAATTCTCCTATTGTCAATATAGAATGTTTCACACACACCTCATAACCAATTTGCCTTTGGGATATGCCACGAAGAATTAGGGTATCACCAGCAAACTGGAGGTGGGACACTTGTAAATTGCTGTTCCCTACTTGGAAGCCTTCAATCAAACCACTTGCCACTGCCCTTCCAAGCACTCCTCCCAAAATTTCTCTACTGAGAGGAAGAGGTGAGGAGATAGCGGGTACCCTTGCTTCAACCCTCTAGAGCACCCGAAGTATCCAGCTGGAACCCCATTCACCAACACCAAGAAAGTAGCTGCGCTAAAACACTTCCTCATTCATCAGCCCATCAAACCCCAAAACCACATCTGCCTCGCACATGAATCAAGAACTCCTAGTTCCCATGATTGTAGGCCTTTTCCAAATCCAGCTTACAAATGACTGCTGGTCTTTCAATTCATTCTTGCATCAATACATTCATAAGTATACAGCACCCCATCTGGAATGAGCCTCCCCTTCTTCTTTCCATTATATGGGAGCATCATAGCACTTTCCTTGATATCTTTAGGCCAAGGGTAGACTACTCATGTGTATAGGGATCATGTGAATGTTGTTTTCCAAATAAAGATAATTGTCATCTATTTCTCACCTAGTAAACTTCTTTACAATAAATGATCACACTTTGTATGGACTTAATCAAGGTTGACCATGGAAAAATTGAACTTAAAAAGACTGACTTGACTCTTTAAAGTTTTTGATAATGTTGGTACAGATTTAGACCCCATGGAATTCTTAGCATTGAAAACCACCCAAGTTGAGTGACAACTTCAAGCTTTCTAAATCTAGGGAACAAAAAGATTGGTTACCAAGCGCTATAATTGATAATGCAATCAGACCTCTGTCGATAGCTAATCTGTGGAATGAAAGACAAAATTTCATGAAATTGATCAACAAACTGTAAAACATCAGTTATTAAACCTGGACAGGCTGGTCTAGTTAACCTGTTGCCTGGTCCCTTGCAGTTTAAATATCAAGCCAAAATATCCAAAAAACTGAGAGAACATATAGTTATTGTTCAACCCGGATGAATTAGGTTGCTTTCAACCAAGCAGCTGAATTTGATACAATAAGATTATGATCCTTTTTTCTTTTTCTTTTAACATTAGGGTTTCAAAAGAACATGAGGTTATATGCAAAGGACAGGGAGTTCAAAACAAAAGGGGGGCCTGCAAGCAAAATGAAGATCCCAAAAAATGGAAGAAAGTGGAGGAAGGAAACCACACACACACACACACACACACACATATATATATATAAGAGAATGGGAAGAGAGAGAGAGAGATCAGAATTGTTGCTGGTCACCATCGCATTCACCAGTTACCATGGCTTTTGCAGTAACCAAAATTCCCTAGAAGGATCAGAAAGAGCAGAAGGTGAAGATCAGCTTTTACCTATACGCTCTTTCGTATTTATTTGACGAGTTATGTGCACACACTATATTTGCCTGGCTCCCTTTCTGGGTCATTTTAATTACTGTGCCGTAGAAAATAAAGGCAGGAACACACCAAAAATACTAAAATAATTCTCTTCAATTGCATGTCAGATCGACAATATTAAAACATACCTTGGATTTGGATTTCCTTTCACCACTTTCTGCCCATATTTGCGCCAACGGTATCCATCATCTAGTATATCAACCTCACTTAAAGTTTGTACAACAACACGTGGTTCTCGAGTTGGTTTACCCATTGGAGTAACATCTAAACAACCTATGTCCATCTTCCTGCTTAAAATGTTTTTCCAACAGTTCAGTGGAGGTCAGCTAATGGATGCCCAGGCTCAGAAAAAAAAAAAAAAATCAAAAATCAAATAGTATCTGAATTGAACATAAAGAACCTGCGCTTTGACTCTGGATCATCATCATCATCAACCTCATCATCAGTCTTGTTTTGTGCAGCTGTGCCTTCAACATCATCATCACTTGCAGAGCCAGGAGAAAGCTCAGGGGTACCGTTTGGCTCAATATAATGAGATGTATGATCCCGTCCATTGGATGACTTGTCTTCAAATATGAGCATGCCAAGAAAGAAACAATAAAATCAAGCAATTTATTAAAAAAGAAGTGAGGAAATTACAGTTTATCATTATAGTTTTTTTGCTTACCTTCTGTGCTGGTTAAAGAGGAAAACTTATCGAATCTTTCTTCATGGATGGGAAAAATTGTTCCAACTGGTAACCGACGGCTAGGCTGAGGTTTAGGATGATCATGGCTACCCTTATATATAATCTCTGTAATCTTCCCATCATGAGAGCGTTCCAATTGTTTTTTCACTTGGCAATTAGGATCTGTGCATTTGTAATAACTCCGTGGAAATTCACTTCCTTTCACATGTTTTTGCCCATACTTTCTCCAGTTATATCCATCTTCTGATGATCTCTCAGTTATGGCCGAAGGATTCGTTCCTTTGTGATCAGATTGCAATGCTTGGAGCCCATTATCTGAGGCTTGTTTCTGTTGCAATTCATCAGAAGCAACTTTAATAGGTACTCTATCCCTTGAATTAACTAAGTGAATTGGTAGGTTTGGAGTGGTTACTGATAGTCTCAATTCATGTGATGAGGCTGCCACATTCTCACTTTTAGCCGAAGGAGAGGCTACAAATGACTGAGACTGGCATTGGCCTTGGACTTGCACAAATGGCTCAGGTGGCTGGTAGTTTGAGCTTGCAGATGCCTTCAAAAGCAATAAAGAAAGTTAGGTAACCAATACCTGAAAATGGGTCCAGGCATACAAAACATGTTCTATAAGTATTTATGTTATAGTGCATCCTAATACGAATTATGAACAAATGAATGCAGTGCCTAACCCCCATTTATTTCGCAAAAAGAGGTACACACAATACAAAAGCACTCCTTGTATAAATGGAATTCTCTCCCCTCGCCTAAGCTACTCTTTATGAATCTATTACTCACTGTCCTTACAAAAACTATAATAAAAAAAAGGTATCCAGAATGAACAAATAGATCGTATCTTCTTTATGAATTAGTTTCTTGAGGTTGGAATTGTGTTGCTTAGTTAAACTTTGAGGCTTTACTACATTTTCCTAAGTCAGATGCCACATAGTATTGAATAGGTGGGTTTAGATTTATGAAAGAGGGGTACGCAGATTAGAAGGGAAAGGGTTATAGAGGGTATAGATAAAATATGGCAAGGAAACAAAGCAACAGGTACTGATTTCAGTGTTCTTGTACTACTATATGGACTGTTACAGCAGCATTTTGCACACTAAGAAGGGTGGCAATACAAGTACAAAGTGGGGTCTGTAGCAGAAAACTTAAAAAAAAAGCTAGAATAAGGGTTATTAGGGATGAAAGAGGGGGCCAATGGGTGGTCTAAGTATTATTACAGCCCAAAGAAAGTGGCTGTAACAGTACACAAATAGGCTGAAGAGGTAAGTGTATGGAAAGCATTATGGTTTGGAGAGCTTTAATAACAGAATATAACAAAAGAAAAAACAGAACAAGAAAAAGAATGGTTCAAGGAGTCCACCTTGAATTGTTATAGAATTCGCCATTAAACTAAAGAAACTTATACCATGTTGAAGGATATGTAAGGAGTTCAATGAAGCTTAGATCATATAAACTGACAAGGGTTATTAGGGATGAAAGAGGGGCTAATGGGTGGTCTAAGTACTACTGCAGTCCAAAGAAAGTGGCTGTAACAGTACACAAATAGGCTGAAGAGGTAAGTGTATGGAAAGCATTATGGTTTGGAGGGCTTTAATAACAGAAAATAACAAAAGAAAGAACAGAACAAGAAAAAAATCGTTCAAGGAGTCCACCTTGAATTGTTATAGAATTTACCATTAAAATAAAGAAACTTATACCATGTTGAAGGATATGTAAGGTGTTCAATGAAGCTTAGATCATATAAAGTTATAAAGTGACAATAAGAACATTAAATGTTTATAATAGTTTTCCAATGCAACTGCAATCATTCAAATAAATCAATAATTAATTAATTAATTATCAACTGCAAGAAGTTCTGTCAATCAACCATATGATAATCCAATAGGAAGTTACCAAAGTTCCCAGTGAGGATAAGCCTGAACTGGAGACTGATCTAGTGTGGGGTTTGAACTCAAAGTCACTAGAATTTCTTCCATCATGGGTATTATTGGAGGTGTCCATTGTAGAAGAAAAGGTGGCAGAACCAACAGAGCCATGCATGATTTGAGGCTTAGAAAAAGTACTGGTAGTTGGGGAAGGCTCCACCTGCAACATCAAGAGGAAAGTTTAGAAAAGTTAACTGCCTGGGGAGATTTTTCCTCAGCAACTAATACCTAACTCATAGAAGCAATAATAAAATTCTCAAAGAATAACAAAAAGATAGTCAAATTTTATTCATTCCTGTGAGCCCTAACAGTGCCATAACCAAGAGACTCAATCACACATTTAGCATAACTATTCAATCTACCAAGGAATTCTCTCAAGGGAGGAAAAACAAAAAAAAAAACAAAAAACAAAAAACAAAAAAAGAACAAGAAAAACAACACAGCAGCATCTGGAGAAATATTCAGACATCCTTCCTACTGACAAGAAGAAAATAGAACCAAACCGACACTGAGGAACCAAATTACCTTCCAAGGTAAGTAATTAAAGGCAGGGAAATACAAAACCCACAACACAATTCAAAAAAAAAAAAAAAAAATCTACCATAGATCAATAAAAGATCTGCAAACATAATTCCTATTCACTCACTTCCTTCTCCATCTTTTTAGACAACCCTTCTACAAGAAGCTGCTGCCTGTATCAAATCTACCTCTCAATTACGCTAACTGAATTCCTATTTATATAAATCCCTCCTCTTTTATATATCCAATTCCATATTAGGGCTAAACCAAACAGAAAAGCTAAACACCCACAAAAAGGAAGATACATTGTGTGAAAAAACCCAACTTACCTTGGGACAAGAAAAGTTGAGAGATAGACAAGATTCTCAATACAAGTCAATACCAAAGGCAGGTATATAAAAATGTCAAACCATACTATACCAGCATAAAGGAGCCAAAACAGAATAACGTAAAGTGAGCATCAGAATGTAACTAACGGCCTCAGCTGCAAGACACCATCTTTTGCAATTCACACTCCCAAAAAAATAAAACAAAAAACTGCAATAACAAGTTTCCAATATAGAAAGAGACAGAGAATATAAATTAATAAAAACTTGATAAATGTAATGACGAGATGAGAACATCCGATTCGATTATCACCGAGACCATATCAGGAAAGTGCCAGAATCCACAACAAAGACTACTATAAAGTAGGAAAAAAACGAGAGACTGTTTTTTGCGTCATTGCGAAAGAAAAAATTCATTAGTAACAAAATCGATTCGATTGACTACTAGATCACACCTATTACATCTCAAAAGCTGTTTCAACTAATACCACTGCCAAATCACCGCAATTCTTCCGAGATTTCAAGAAAATCCCTAACCTTCATGTTCGATAGGAGGACAGGAGAGTCAAGCAACAAAGTCGGGCTCAATCCAGGAGGGATCGTCAAACACGGCGACCGCGAGATCGGAAGTTTAGCCGGAGACATCAATTTATACTTAGCAGCATTCGATCCGGCACTGGAAAAACCCCTCGAATCCGAATTTAGGGAACGATCGCTCCTCTTCGTATCTTCACCGTTAAATACGTTATCAGAAGCAGATTCCAACGCCGTTTCTCCATTAGAGGTCTCGAGTCGAAGCTCAGAAGCTCTGGCTCCTTCTTCGTGAGCTCCTACCCGATAACCTCGAAGCTCGTACTTGGCATTCTCCTCCATTATCGATTTCGCACAGGGAGGAGAGGGAGAGGGAGAGGAAGAGTAGGAGGAGGAGAGCAGCTCTGTGTGCGAGAATCGTAAAAGAAAACTCTGGATATTGTCTGGTTTTGCATTTATAAGGGTATTTCCGGTACTTGGAGATCTGGTAGTGTGTTTTCGTAGCTTGTCAGAGACCCAGTACGGAGGCGGTTGACCTGTTCACTACCATTGATTAAGAGAGCGCTTTACGAATTTAGCCTCGAAGTTTGTATATATTGATTATTAAGTCCCCATTTTGATATTTTGGGGGAGGTGAGTTTACGGGGAGTTTGAATTATCTCCAGTTGAACTGGAGATACATTACGTCATTGCCAATCCAAGCATGACACGATGTCTGCTGTAAACTGAGGTGAATTTACGGGGAGTTTGAATTATCTCCGGTTCAACTGGAGATACATTACATCAGTGCCAATCCAAGCATGACACGATGTCTGCAGAAAAGTTTACAAGGGTTAAAAGAGGGTAAATACAACGTCAAAAAGAACTATATATATTTACTAATATCTGACGAAGGAAATATATATATATATATATATATATATATATATATATATATATATATATATTAAAGCTTGGGATTAACAACCAAATATAAGACAATCCTTAAGTTTTTGAATTTATTACTTCTTTTAGACACCTACTTTTTAAATTGAGCTTTCTTACAATTTTTAACCCTATATACACCAAGTGTCACACTGTGGTTTTGGTCACACATTGGTCACAAAAGAATTCATCTGTGACAGAAGATCTTTAAACTCTACCCATGTGTGTGTGTGTAGGACTGTCAATGAGCCAAGCCTTAGCCTTGTTTTATGCTCACAAAGCCGAGCGCTTTGATTTAAGCTCATTTTATAAGTGAACCTGAGTCAAGCTTCATTAAGCTTAGCTCGCTAAAAGCTCAGTTCATTAAAAGCTTGGTTTATTTAAGAATTATATATATAATGATTTCATGTATTATATATTGTGACAAATGACTAAAAATGTTAAAAGAAGACAGATTAAGCCAATCAACAAATAAGATGTTGGGCCTTTTTTTTCTGGCTTGCTAGCTGAGCTCAGCACCTCATGCTTGATGAACTTGAGCTTTGCCTTCGTGTGACAAGCCTGACTTGAGCTAGGTAAAGCTCAGCTTGGCTTGTTGACGCCCCTCTGAGTAAGTGGCAGTGGTGTTCACTAATGCCATATGCCATGTTGCAACGTAAGCTTTTGAATTTGGGGAGAAATTTTATATTTATTGGTTACAGGCATGCACTAAATACCACCACCACTTGTTGCTATTTTTTTTTTTTGGTTGAACTTTAGAAGATCCTTGTCTTATATCTAAGACCACTTTATTTGCCATTTTCTTCGAGAAAGTGGTAAGATGGGATTAGGGGTGGGGAGAAAATGTCCAGTCCAGCAGTAATTCCCACCCACGTTATTCCGAGCTTGGATTCGGTAGGACAACTTAGACAGTGGCTAAAGTTGGAATGACATTAGGGCTCACACATCAGATCTGAAAAAGTGATACACTTTTTTTGGGCAATGTTTTTCACTTTTTGGCACTGATGTGTTGGCCCTGATGTCATCCAACTTTAACCACTAAGTTGTCCTACCAAATCCGGAGATTTTTATTCCAAATGACGTAGCCCCGGTGCCCCTGATACCAAGTCTCGGACAGAACATTTATTTCGTTAGGGGTGACAAGAGTCAGATTAGGCAAGACCAAGGTAGGGTCCGACTGCCTACTGAAAGTCTCAATTGGGCCAAAGCCCCCCTTCCCCCCTCTCTCGGGTGGCTGAGACATCATTCTTCCTTTGGGAAGGTTAGGAGTCAAATCCCCCTATATGCAATGCAAGGTACTCACCTGCTCCTTCAGTGCAGGTCCCACCATGACAATAGCAAAGGCCAAGTGACTGTACCAACTAAAAAAGTTTCAATTGGGACAATATAGATCATATAAGATATCTTTTGAGTGGACTCCGATCTAAAACTTTTTGTTAAAGATCTACAACAATTGTTACAGAGTCTTGATCTGAAATCATGGTTCAAAAACTCGGATCGTGTAATTTGATCGATACAAGATTGGATCAGACTACAATGTTAAAAGTTGTAATGAATCCTCAACGATATGTGGATGCCGAAGCCATGGTCTAAATATTTCAGTAGCTACCAATCTAGTGAGAAAAAAATTTGGATAGCAATTTGTATTCTAGACGTGCACAATAATAATTATATAAAAAATTACATGTTAAATAAAATGAGAACAATAACAAACGACGACTAACAACAATAAAGAGAGCTTTTTAAAAGAGAGAGGGAGAGGGATTTTGACTTGATACAATTTTCTCCTTTCCTATATTAAAATTTGCTTTAAGTATTCATCAAAATCTTGTGATTACCCTTCAACCTCATTTTCCAAACCTTAAGTACCAAATTGGGTCAATGCCCCTTACGTGGGTGGTTGAGAGCTTAAGACATCTCATCTCATGGATGGAATGCCTAGGGATCAAATCACCCTGATAACATGCATTCTGCAATTGATTGCTTTGACATCTACCTCTCTTCTGTGTATTTTATTTGTAATATTATTAAAGTTCATTACTTATAGAAAATTTTAGGCTTTATCCTATCAAAGTCCTTCATATCACATCCAACCATGTCTTCTGAATTAAGCTTGTCTAGATTCATGAACCTTGAATGTTCTCAAGGTGAGAACAAGTTTCAAGATGAAAGGGATATAAAAATCCTAAATTTCATGTTTCAGGATTTATGGTGCATGTGAGATGGATTGTTAGTTAGCCCACTTGTACTCATTATTGATCTTGTTCATAGGGCCAAGTTGCTCACATATCAAGCTTATCAATGCGGATTTCTTATAGGCTCTGTTTGATTGTCCAGATTTGAGTGGATTAGAAAAGGAATTTAAGAATCCAAAAAGTATAAAGGAATAGAAAAGATTAGAAAAGGAATTGAAAGCCATACAATAATCATATTTGTTATTTGATTGTCAAGAAATAGAAAACAACTATTTTGGAAACCATAAGAGATCAATGGTCAACACAATAGAGAGAGGAATTTCCATCGGATTTGGTCACAAATCTGATCTTCTGATATGAAAAAGGAAAACTAAAAAAATACAATGAGATGGATTCCATTGGATTTGCATGAAAATTGATAGGTTTCTAATCAAATCAATCAGATGTGTGGAATCCGTCTAATCAATGGAATCCTATTCCAAATTCCACCGGATTTGGTTCAAATCTGGACGACCAAATGCAGTCATAGCGAAAAGGCATGCAACAATCCTCAAATGTCAGATGCTAGGCCATGTGTGATGGAAAAAGTAAAAAAACACACCAAAATGGGTGCAAGATTTGGTGGTTTGTTTTTTTCCGCCACATATCATCCAGTCCTCTATGCTTGAGTGTCGCTGCAGGCGTTTTTGCTGCAGAAAATCCGCTTTGTTCGTGAACACTTGGGATTCATCATGCTGGCAGGCCTTAGTCTTGGACTAAATTATTCATAGCCTTCAGCCACTTGAGGCCCAGTCCACTCGTGTGTCAAAGTGCTCGTGACTCATTACTAGGGGAAGAAAAAGGGTTTCGAAGGAGGAATGTTTTGTCCAGGATGTAACATCCCCCCCCCCCCTCTTGCCCCCCTCTCATAGGGGCTGTGGGCCCATGCACTTTTGGTTTGGAGCCACAACCCCCTATGACTGGGCAAATGGTACATCCTGGACAGAATATAGGTATTGAAATTTCAAATTAAAAGAAAAAAAATCGCATTCAATTTACCAACAAAAAGGTCAGTAGACAGCGTCAATACATCTATAATACATTTAACCAGCCGAATTTATCAAATGAATAAAGGGATGATGTAACAAATGTGTAGAATACCGTTCAGTTAATAGGGAAAGGATGTTCTGTTCAGGATTTGGTGTTTAGGATGGTGTCCAGGACAACAGTAGATGTCATATGGAATAAAATGCATATTCTATATTCAAAAAATGCATCACTATCCATTTTATTATATATGACGTTCCTTGGACACCATCTCAGACACTAAATCCTGGACAGAACATCCTTTCTGTTAATAATATAGTCTTTCCACACCAAGTGTATTGTCTTTAATATATTTTTCTGTTAGATCAATAATCAGCTTTCATAGCTCAGTTGGTTAGAGCACCCGTTTAGTAAGCGGGAGGTCTTGAGTTCAACTCTCAATGAAAGCAAAAATCTCTATTTTTTAAACAATAATGGTGGTTGTAGGAGGCTTTTGAGTTCAAATCTCAATGAAAGCAAATATTTTTCTATTGAATAAATAGACAGCTTTCATAGCTCAGTTGGTTAGAGCACCCGTTTAGTAAGCGGGAGGTCTTGAGTTCAAATCTCAATGAAAGCAAATCTCTTTTCTCCACAAAAAAAGTGGAAGCCGGAGACCTTGAGTTCAGATCACAAGCAAATCTCTTTTTAAAGCAAAAGTGGCGTGTGCCAATGTCTTGTCTCGTCAATTTGAACCACTGAACTTCAACTCTCTTGTTCGGCATTCTTTTTATTTTCTTTATTTTTTTAAAATATATTTTTGTTAGGCAAAAGCTTGCTGGTTACAAGGTTGAGAAAATGGTTGGGTTGTTGATTTAGGAAAATTAGTTAGATTTTTTTTAATTAAGCTATATTTAAGGAAAAATTAAATGAATAGTCCTTTTTTATATACAAAAAATCGAAGCAAATGTTATGTGATAAAAATGTCTCTTTAGTGTATATGGTGAATTATAAATAGGCATGTTATGTTTTGGGGGCTAAAAGGGTCCAAAAAAGTGTTCAGTTGAAAAAGTAGGTGTTCAATAAAAGACATCAAATTCAAAAACACATCATGTGTCAATCAATGCATGATAATAGAGGTCTGTCTCAAAACGGACAATCATTCTCCATTTTCCAACTATATTTAGGTTTCTTCTTTTAATTGGTAGTTTCGATTTCTTTTATCTTTATAGTACATTAAACCAACTTATCTTAAAAATATACAAAACAAACTATTTTCCCATACAAATTAGCATGGGTTTAGGACTAGTATATATATCATAAAAGCAACTTAAACAGCTATCCAACCATAAAAAGTCTTTCTTGGATTATCAAAGAGTTTTCTTAGTTGACATTCCCCTGCCCATATGATTTAGAAATGAGCAAGTGATGGCATCCATGGAGAAGGCATCTATGGGATTCAAAATCCATTGATTACGCCTTTCAACCAAATCTTAGGTCTGATTTAACTCTCTGCGGAGTAACCTTGCAGATTATTTATTTATTCTCGTCCAATGAATTAGCTTTTTAAAAGATCTATAAGAGGAGTGAATCGTTTGATCACTGAATATTCAATTCCTCTCTCTCTCTCTCTCTCTCTCTCTCT
This sequence comes from Platanus orientalis, assembly GCA_025762735.1. Classification (NCBI taxonomy): domain Eukaryota; kingdom Viridiplantae; phylum Streptophyta; class Magnoliopsida; order Proteales; family Platanaceae; genus Platanus; species Platanus orientalis. The sequence continues at coordinate 15,493 of JAOXJP010045444.1, forward strand.
CTCTCTCTCTCTCTCTCTACTTCATGACCCTCTTCCCATGGTGTTACAAGTTTTAGCGTTTTAACCTAATGACTACACGTCACATGGCTAAAAGAATGTCGTTTTCTCCTACTTGTTGTTTGTATAATTTTAGAGAAAAAAAATCAAGTCTTGGATTGACATGGGCAACGACATTAAATATGTGGTCTTAGTCAAGAAAGCCCCTAAATACCCAAAATAAAATAAAAAATCAAAAGAGCTTATATTATATTTAAAATTTCAAAGTCTTTTTTTCATGAAAAATGGATGGAGATTCGTGAACGGTGCGTTAATAATAAAACAACTTGTAAAATGACACAGTCCTATATTTATTTATTAGGTAATGTGTCTTCCTCTCCCACCATAGGTACTAGAGGGATGAAGATGTGTTGTACCAAATTTTGCTGTAGCTTTTTGTAGCATGAATGAGAAGTATAGGATTTTTGTCCCTTTGTTTTTTGTGCATGTTACAACAAATTTTCTTAGAGCTGACCGGCCGTACTAATAAGGGAACCCAATGCAAGGAATAATACAGAAATGGAAATGGGAAACACTCCAAAACGCTCCTCTTAATGAACACTCCTCTCTGCTCCATGACAGGGGACGGGCACCTCAGTGCCGACAAGTGATTTTCACTTTTTTTTTTTTTTTTTTTTTTTGGGGGGGGGGGTGAATTTAAATTTTAAGTGCTGTTGATCCCACCCCCAGACATGGAGCCGAGAGG
>JAOXJP010045455.1:0-16233 GCA_025762735.1 Platanus orientalis
ATATGTATTTCATTAAGATATTGGATTCCATGAGTTTTGAAAACATGTAAGTTAAAAATATATGAATCTATAGCCTCTATGATAGTTATTAATACATGAAAATTTTGATTTTCCATGAAAAACATGAATACTTGAATTGAAGTTGAGCATCTCTTAACATATTATTGTAAGAATAAAGAAATTGATTTAGTTACATATGTAGAAATTGATTATGAGGCATGTTGACTCTTACTATAATGAAAATAGTTAATGGTAACACATAAATTGCTTAGAGATTGTTATGGAATGATCTAAATGAGTTATGAGCTGGGAATATGAATGTTTTGAAAGCATGTGTAATATGATTACGGTTGAAAATGTCACTTGGGCTGAGTGTATAGATTATATAGTGTTTGGAAGTATAATACCATGCAAAATTCTATAATTCCTGTGTGGTAAATTAGAGAATGATGTATTTGTGTTGCAGATGCTTCTAATCATGTTAGCAAATGTACAACATAAAGTAGGATGCCTTTTTATGATACTAGTGAATGCCTATAGTGATAGATTTCTTCTTTATTACTGAGATAATGAATGTAACATGTCAATAATATATGTTCTTGTGTTATGATCAAAGAATGCTCATGTAGTGATATGATAAAGTAAGTTGGTCATGAATGAATGATGAATGAAATGGATAAAGAATCATGAAACATAAAGAAGATAAGTAAGAAGGGTGTCAAGATGTAAAGGTCACGGTGTAAATATTAAGATGTAAAGTCAAATTATGGTCAAGGTCCTGTCATTACAGATAAACACAATGTGCAATATTTTATCAAGGTCAAGTTATGGTCAAGGTCTTACCATTGGGGATAAATACAATATGCAATATTCTATTAAGGTCAAGTTATGGTCAAGGTCCTGCCATTGGGGATAAATACTAATGATGCCCAAATTTGACACTCGGGCTCGACTAGATGGGTGTAGGACTTTACGACAATCTGATGGACCTGCAAGGACAGGGATGAAAGAAGGGTGCCAACCGGTTGCACTCTGATGATCAAGTTAGAGATTTCAAAGAGGGGAAAATAGTACGTAATTATGAGGAAGTATTACTTTTACCTTTTGTCACTGCAATTAGCCTACTTTTATAGTGCTTAGCCTTGACATTGTTCCCTGATTCTCAGCTTAACGCCCCTTTCTAGGGCGGTGCCTCCAGGCGTGATTGTAGGAATCAATTAAGTCAGAGGTGGCTAGATATGAGTTGGCTTCCCCATCAATATAAGGGATATCGCCTAGATCCTGGCTTCAATGACATGTGGTATCATTCCTTATTCGGGTGCCTTGGGTCGGGTTCATGATATATTGCTTCTTGAGGCTTTGGAGTTTTGGGATTCGTTCGTTTAGGAGACTCAAAAAACAGTCGGCTCGGGCGTCTCGGCAAAATTGACTCGGGGGTCTCGACAATAAGATTGACTTAAGAGTCTTGCTAGTCCATAAAATGTTGACTCGGTCTCCTTCGGCAGGCATTGACTTGAGAGTTGATTACGGTCAGGAGTCTCAAGGTCGACCGAGGGGGGGGACTCAGATTTTGGTCTTGGCTTTATGACTCCGACTGAGGGCTAATTCTGGTCCCATTAGATGCCCCCCAATTCCGGAGGGTTGTAGCCTTTTTGCGAGACAAAAGGAATTATCTTTACTGTGTCCTTTGATCTCTGGCAGTTATCGTCTTTTTTGGGGAGCTAGGACGGTTGTCTTAGGAGTTGTGTGCACATCCTGACCATTAGGACTTTGTGCCATCATAATGAGCACGCTGTCAGGGAGTCATTAATTAGACATCGCTTCACCTTCTCTTCCGTTACTCGAGATGACACATGATGGTGCAGATATCATCATATGAGCAGACAAGATGCCGCTTCACTTGCTGACAGAGTTCGTGCGAGGCTACATGGAGGGCCTAGATTTGAATCAACTGATCACATGGTTGAACTCGGCCTGGTAAGTTCTTATAAATAACTGAGGTTATTTTAGCTTTTGTTCATTTACATTTTCTTCTTATCTTTCGTGGTCTTCATTTTCAGTAGCTCTGGCAATCGCAGCAGTGCATTTTGACAGTTTTCCGGGGTCTGTATCCTTCTCCAGATATAACTTTGGTATGCTCCACTGCTCTCTCTTTTCCTTTTAGTTTTTTTTTCTTTTAATTAGGTAGATAAGCTTGCTTCTTTATTTCATTTTTCCTGTTCTCCCCCTTTTTTGTTTTTTACTTTCACCCTGGACCCTACTGGAGTTCCCTTTAGTTTTCATTTGGTCTGGCTCTGTAGCTTCCTCCAAGCTCAAAGGCGCCCCCGAACCTAGGTTTAGTGGGCGATGACCTGTCGTTTATGTCGTTCATCTTTGGCAATCTTCTATCCTATTTAGGTCCTTTTGTAGATGTCATTTTTTCCCTCGATCAAATGGACTCCTTGTCCAATCCTCTGTCTTTTGACTCTGACACAACCCTATCTATGAGTCCCAAGCTTCCTGAGTTGGAGATTGTTTGTCTGTATAATCCCGAGGGAGGTTCTGAAGTGTCTCAAGAGCCTTTGCCTTGTCCTCCGATGGCTGAGGTCTTCCCGTCCACTCTCAATTCTTCTGACCTAGAGAAATTTAGGAAGTTGTACGATATTATCGCGGATGTTGTTCTTCATGTTCCCGCTGTGTCTGATCGAGCTTGTCACATTCAACTCGAGGAGATTTTCCTATTCAAGCAGGCTCTGGCTGTTGGCCTTAGGTTCCCGATTACCCAGTTTATTAGGGATCTTCTTCTTTGTGTTGGTCTTTCTCCTGCCCAGTTAATGCGTAACTTGTGGAGGATTATGATTGGTTACATGATCCTCTAGGCAGCCAGTAGTAGCGGGCATGATCTTCTGTTTGTCTTAGAATTCCTTTTTTGCTACCAGATTGTCGAGAAAGAATCGGGTTGGTGGTTTTTCACTACCCGAGATAGATTTAGGAATCTAGTCATAGGCCTTCCAACTTCCCACAAGGGTTGGAAGAGCAGGTTCTTCTTCACCTTGGGAAATGACTGTGAAGCTTGCCCTTGGGACAGTCAGATAGAGAAGCTGGTTTACTTCAACCGAGTTTGGGGTAACCCAAACTCCTCTGGTAAGTTCCTCAGTGTGTTTGTTACAAATTCTACCTTTCCTTTCGGTCTTCCCTTGGCTTCTCACCTTGCTTTTCTTTTGTTGTGTGTCCTGTCTCAGTTTTTGCTGAGCCTTAGCTTCCAACGTCATCCCTTAATTGAGTGTTTAGGGAGATTTTGTATCCTGTGCATGACTATTTGGCCCTCATTACTCCTGAGATGCTTTCCCGTTTTCCTTTCCAGCCTTGGTCTGTCGAGGACGTTGTCTTAGAAGACTCAGGTATTCCCCCCACGGCGGAGCTTACTGGGCGAACCATCGTGGGTATTTGTTATCCTTTTTTTTTAACATTCGTTCGCTGTAATTCATAATTTTGATGAAGGGTGATTTCAAGGTAATCCTAAAGAAGGCCCGTGAGGAGGCTACAGAGTCTTAGAAGGCTCCCTCTTTTGGGGAAGCCTCGGGCATGGCCAAGGGAAAAAGGTCTGAAAACCCAGTGGCTCCTGCTCTGAAATGCCAGAAGGTTCAAGCCCCAATTTCAGGCGGTTGATGGGTAGTCACACCATTGCCTCTATAGAAGGACCAGGCAGCCCTGAGTGCTTCAACTGGCCTCTCTACTACTTTTCCTGCCTCTGACTCCGCCCCAGCCTCCACCGGGAGTCATCCAACTCCACTTGCTAAAGGCTCTGTTGCTCTGACCGATAAAGGGAAAAGTCCGGTGGTAGAGACCTTTGTGAATAACCCAGAATATGCTTTCAAGAAAATGACCGGGGTCGTTTCGAGGGGTGATCTCAAGACTCTCCTTATAATAAACTCGAGTGCTCTGTACTAAAAAATGGTACTGAACCTGGCCCAGGTGATTTGTCTTATCATCCTGTTATCCATTCACCACTTTTGCTTTCAGGTGTCCTAATTTTCTTTTCTTCTCTCTTTTTTTTTAGTTGACTTCGCTCATGAAGGTGGGCATCCAATTTCAAAAAGTTGTGAAGGACACTGTTCATTCACAGAAGAAGAAGGTTGCTACTTTGAAGTCTGAGATTTTGGGCTTCTAAGCTCGATTGTTCGATTTTGCTAAAAGGGAGGAAGATCTCCATGTTGAGCTCGACTCGCTTCGTTTCGAGAGGGATGACTTGGTGGCTAAGTTCCGGAACTCCTCAGAGGAGCGAAAGGTTTTAGTTGATAAGGTGGCCGAAGCAGATAGTTGAGTGGTGAGAGCCGAGGAGATCCTTGCTCAGGAGAGGTCTAAAGCTGAGGATGTATTGGCTGTTTGTCTCCAGCAGGAGAGGGAGGCAATATGGACAGAGATCTGAGGTTCAACTGATTATGCCCTCAAAGTCTCGGACTACTACCAGGATGATTTTGAAGCTTTCTGACACAGAGCCTCTCGAGCATACCCAGAGGTTGACTTCTTTGGGTTTATCTTTGATGATGCCTCTAGATCTCCTGTTGCGGCCAAGGTTGTTCAGGTCGAAGAAGATGAAGCCGAGGGTTAGACTGTGCCTTTAATGTTTTTTTTTGTAATCCATCTCTTTTTTTTGTACGAAGGTTCTCATGTAACAACTTTCTGAATGAAAATGTTTCTTCATATCTTCCATATGTTTCCTTTGAGTTTTCTCTTCTCAAATGTCTCCTTGAATGATGCCCTGTTCCTGATGTGATAACTTATTCTGCGTACTTTTTAGCTAGACTTATAGCACATCTTCTAATTTCATTAGGAGTAAAAGCATTTAAGTATTAGGTTAAAGTTTGAGACATTTTAGTGCCTTTGAGTTATCAAGTGACTCTTGGCCGCCTGAGGCCAGTTAAATAACCTAAGTCATCAAGTGACTCTCAGCTGCATGGAGCTAGTTGAATAATATTAAGTCATCAAGTGACTCTCGGCCATATGGGGCCAGTCGAATAAAATTAAGTCATCAAGTGACTCTTGGCCACATTGGGTCAATTGAATAGAACTGAGTCATTAAGTGACTTTTGGTCACCTAAGGCCAGTTGAATAATATTAAGTCATAAAGTGACTCTCAGCTACATGGGGCCAGTCAAATAAAATTAAGTCATCAAGTGACTCGGCCACATGGGGTCAGTAGAATAGAACTGAGTCATCAAGTGACTCTTGGCCACATGGGGCCAGTCGAATAATATTAAGTCATCAAGTGATTCTCGGCCACATGGGGCCAGTCAAATAAAATTAAGTCATCAAGTGACTCTCGGCCACATGGGGTCAGTCAAATAGAACCGAGTCATCAAGTGACTCTTGGCCGCATGGGGCCAGTCGAATAATACTAAGTCATCAAGTGACTCTCGGCCACATAGGGCCAGTCGAATAAAATTAAGTCATCAAGTGACTCTCGACCACATGGAGCCAGTCGAATAGAACTGAGTCATCAAGTGACTCTTAGCCACATGGGGCCAGTTGAATAAAACCGAGTCATCAGGTGACTCTCGGCCGCATGGGGTCAGTTGAATAATACTAAGTCATCAAGTCACTCTCGGCTACATAGGGCCAGTTGAATAAAATTAAGTCATCAAGTGACTCTCGGCGACATGGGGCCAGTCTAATAAAATTAAGTTATCAAGTGACTCTCTGCCACATGGGACCAGTCGAATAATACTAAGTCATCAAGTGACTCTTGGCCGCATGGGGCTAGTCGAATAATATTAAGTCATCAAGTGACTCTCTGCCACATGGGCTAATCAAATTGTATACCTTTTCGCCGTTCCAAGTTAGCTTAATTATGTCCTGACCTTTATTCATTGATGTTGAGTTATAATTTCCCTAAGGATAGTATTTTCTTAGGTGTTCTGCATTCAAAGGTTGAGGTAGTGGCTGGCCTTCTAAATTCACAAGATGACATGACCCAAGCTTGTTAAACTTAATGACTCAGAATGGTCCTTCCTAGTTTGGTCCAAGTTTTCCATCCGTCGGGTTCTTGGCTGCAAGTGTGATCTCCCTTAAGACAAGGTCTCCAACTCTGAATCTCATCTCCTTAACTTTTTTGTTGTAGTATCAGGCCATAGAGTTCTGGTAAATTGTCATTCGAGAGGTAGCCTCTTACCTTTTTTCTTTTAGTAGGTTCAAATTTAGACAAAGATTATCCTCATTCTTATTGGAATCTACTTTGGAGACTTGGTATGTTAACAGGATCAATTCTACTAGGGTTACTGCTTCAGATCCGAATGCCAGTAGAAAAGGGGTTTCACCTGTCGGGGTCTTGACTGTGGTCCAATATACCCATAACATTCCTGGTAATTCGTCTGGCCAATTTCCCTTGTGGGCCTTCAACAGTGTTTTTATTATATTGAGGAGAGTTCACTTAGTGACCTCCACTTGTCTGTTAGCTTGAGGATGTCCTAGGGAAGAGAAGTGGGTTTTGATCCTGAGATTTTAACAAAATTCCTTGAACCAAGGGTTGTCGAATTGCGTATCGTTGTCTAAGATCAAGACTTCTAGGACACTGAAATGACAAACTATAGCTTTCTACACGAAGTTTTGGACATTACTCTCTGTAATCTTGGCAACGGGTTTTGCTTTGGCCCACTTAGTGAAGTAGTCGATTGCCATGATAATGAACTTGACTTGTCTCTTTCCTTTCGGGAGTGGGCCTACTATGTCAATCCCCCACTAGACAAATGGCTAAGGGCTAGGGATTGGGGTAAGCTCTTCTGTAGGTTGCCAAGGCTTATTGGCAAATCTCTGGCATCAATCACATTCTTGGGTGAAACGTGCAGAATCGGTTTGCATAGTCGGCCAGTAATAGCCAGCTTTGATGAGTTGATGAACCATTGATCTGCCTCCTGAGTGATTTCCATACACTCCTTCATGGATCTCCCTCATGGCTAACTCTGACTTGGTTAGGTTCAAGCACTGTAGGTAGGGCAGTGTGAGGCTCCTCTAGTATAGGACCTCATCTAATAACACGTTCTGCAAAGCTCTTAATTTGAGTCTCCTGGCTTCTATACAATCATTGGGCAGTCTATCACTTTCTAGGAATGCTCAGATCGAGTCTATCCATATTAGTTCTTCTTTAGTGACCCCAATGGGTATTGCTTCGGTGACAACAATACTTCTTGCTGGTAAATATTCGATCATTGTGTCCTCTTCAACTTTAAGGACTGAGGCTAGTCGGGCCAATCTGTTAGCTCGATCATTTTGTTCCTGTGGTACATTTTCGATGATGAATATGTTTAACGTGATTTCCAATGCCTAGACTACCTACAAATACTCCGCTATTCTGCCTTCCCTTGTTTCATACTCGCCCAAGACTTAGTCCACTATCAGCTTGGAGTCGCTCCTGACCCTTATTCTCTTGGCCCCGAGCTTATGGGCTATCTTAAGCCCATTCACCAGTGCTTCATATTCTGCCTCATTGTTGGTTGCTTTAAATCTAAATCTAATGGCATACTCTAGTTCTTCTCCTCCTGGGGCCGTTATTATGATCCCGACCCTGCTTGCATGGCCTTTGGCCTACCTATCAACATTTAATTCTCAGTTATCTCCTTCTACAAGAGCAAGCTCCTCTGGTACCTCCATGTCTGGGGATAGAGTCAGCTCGGCTACAAAATCATCTACGACTTGGACTTTTACTGCCCCCCTAGGCTTGTATTTGATGTTGAATTCTCCTAGATTAACTGACCATTTGATCAATCTGCCAGAGGTGTTTGGCTGTTGTAGAGCATACTTCAGGGGTTGATCCATGAGTACTGTGATAGCATGAGCTTGGAAGTACAGTCATAGCTTTCTTGTAGTGGTTACTACTGCGAAGGCTACTTTTTCAACTCTCGGATAATTCCTCTCGGCTTCAATAAGTGCCCATCTTACGTAGTACAAGGGACATTTCTTGCTTTCCTCTTCTTTTATCAAGACCGAACTCACTGCGGAATCTGAGACAATGACATATAAGAGTAGGGAATCGTTGGGCTTGGTTCTATATAATAGGGGCAGACTTACCAGATGCTCCTTAAGTCTTTGAAATGCCTCTTTGCATTCTGTCGTCCACTCGAATGCCTTTCTCAGGAGGCAAAAGAAAGGGAGGAATTTATCTGTTCATCGAGATATGAACCGATTCAGCGCCATTACTCTCCCTACCAATTTCTGAACCTCCTTAGTGTTTCGAGGTGGTTCCATACACAAGATAGTCTCTACCTTCTCGGGGTTCACCTCAATTCCCCTTTGTGAGACCATAAAGTCTAAGAATTTTCTCGTCGATACTCCAAAGGCACATTTCATGGGATTTAACTTCATCTTGAACTTTCTTAGTGTGTTGAAGGTTTCTTCCAAGTCTCTAAAGTAGAGATCTACCTTCAAGCTTTTGAATAACATGTTGTCGACATATACCTCCATATTTTCTCTATTTGGTTCTTAAACATAGTATTAACCAGCCTCTGGTAAGTGGCTCCTGCATTCTTCAGTCCAAAGGGCATTACCCGATAGCATTACAGGCCTCTGTCTGTGATGAATGGAGTTTTTTCTTGGTCGGACCCAAACATCTGAATCTGATTATACCCTGAGAAAGCGTCCATGAAACTAAGTGATTCATATAATCTACTAAAGTGTTTATTCTCAGTAAAGGAAAACTATCCTTCAGGCAGACTTTATTCAAGTTTGTAAAGTTGACACATACTCTCCATTTTCTGTTTGCTTTCTTAACCAGCACCACATTCGACAGCCATTCTGGGTAGTGGACTTCACGTATGAACTTAGCTTCTAAGAATTTATCTACTTCTTCCCCAACCGCCTTATTTCGGTCTGCTTTAAAGTTTTTTCTTTTCTGCCTTAATAGTTTTGTAGTCTTGCAAAGGTTCAACTTGTGCACCATCACCTCGAGATCAATATCGGGCATGTCTTGGTGTCCAAGCAACAGTTCGGCCAACCTCTTACTTTGATCTGGTCCAAGGAGGCTCCCAATCTAGACCTTCTGGTCGGGTGTTCGACTATCCAATGGAACTTCCATGGGTTCTACAGTCGGGCTAATCTTCCTCACCTTTTCTTTGTTCACCATCATTGTTTATTCTTGTAAACTGAGAGAGGCACTATAGCATTCCCGTGTCAAGGTCTAGTCACCCTTAACTTCTCCAACCCCATGCTCTGTAGGGAATTTTATCATCAGGTGGTAAGTAGAGGTTACCGCTTTCATTTGGTTCAGGGAGGGTCTTCCCAGTATCACGTTGTATGCTGATGGGCAGTTGACCACTAGAAAAGTTACCTCTTTGGTAATTTTCTATGCTTCGAGCCTCACGATGACTGATAGGGCTATGGATACTAGGGGAAAGACCTTGTCTCCTATGAAGCCTACCAAGGGTGCCCTTATGGGTTATAGCCTATCCTCCAAGATCTCCATCCGTTTGAAAGTGGGAAAATACAAGATGTCAGCAGAACTGCCATTGTTAATCAATACTCTCCTCATTTTGTATTTGACGATAATGATTGTTACCACGAGGGGATCGTCATGTGGGTGTTGTAGCCTTATACAGTCCTCTTCTGAGAAGGTGATCAAGGGGTCCGATTTTTTAGCTTGTTTCAACGGCCTTCCCGTTGTGTAGACGTCTATTCCATCCGCTTGCTTGGATCTTTGCAAATGAGCTTTCCATGCCGCAGTAGACTCTCCTTCACCTGCGGATCCTCCTGCTATCACTCATATTTCCCATAGGGGTGGTATTCCTTCTTTTTTCCTTCATGGTAGGTTATCTCGATCGCTTGCTAGTCTCATTTTCTTTTTGACCCATTACGAATCTTCTCAACCTTTCTCACTATATTAGCTCCTTAATTTTCTTCTTTAGGTTGAAACAGTCATTTGTGTCATGGTCGTGGTCCCTGTGAATATAGAAATATTTCCCTCTTGCCCTCCATGTTGGGGGGCCTTCAACTTCCCTAGCCATTTGAGGGCGGGGTCATCTATGATCTCCATTAGAACAAGCTTAGGAATAGTATTCAGGGGGGTATACTTTGGGAATCAAGATTTTAGATTCCCTAATTTTAGCTCAGGCTGTCGGGGCTGATCACCTTACCCTTTGTTCTGAGTTGATCCACCTAACCAGTCTGTTCTCTTCCTTTTCTCTGATTCTCCCCCGCCCCTTCGGGCTGACATCGCTTTTTCTGTGTTCATATGCTTTAATGCTTTAACCATTAACTCCTCGAGGGTGTTTGGTGGAGACTTCGATAGAGAGAACAGGAACCTGGATGTTTGTAACCCTCCCATCAGGGCAGTCAGTATCACCTTGTCGTCGGTGTTGTCCACTTGTAAGGCCTCCTTGTTGAACCAAGTGATATAGTTTCTCAACGATTCATCTCGCTCCTATTTGACATTCAAAAGGTAGGTCACAGGCTTCCTACAACTCTAAGAACTTATGAAATAGCTAACAAACTGCTTGTTGAGGTCCAAGAAGCTATAATGGATCCTGGCTTCAACTTCTCGAACCATGCGTGAGCGGGACCCTTAAGGGTCAGAGGGAAGGTTCAACACATGATTTTGTCAGGAAGGGCCTAGAGGTGCATTAGTTTCTTATATGTCTCTAGGTGGTCGAGGGGTCTCTCATTCCTTCAAATGCTTCCATTTAGGGAGTGTGGAATTTGTGAGGAAGCGGGCAGTTTATCTCTCAGACAAAGAAGGGCAATTCTGTTCTTCTGACCAAGTCTTCGATAGTTGATGGCTCCTTTCCCTTCATCATCCGCATGACATCTTTCAGTTGATTTTGTACTTCTCTAAGCTGTTCATCCATTAATGGATTGCTCGGACCACCTCCCTCTATCCAACTTTGATGGAGTTGTTCTTCATTGCGATGCCTCTTGGACTGATGGGATTTAGTTTATCCTATTTGTTCTCTGCTTTTACTCCCTGATGGGATGGGGTTTTCACCACACAATCCTTCACATGTCTCTCTTTCCTTTCAATTAATGATCCTTTGTAGGAGTTGTTGGTTTTACTAAGCAATCTCCTCTACGACCTTTGTGAGGTCCCACACTCGTTGTTCGAGATTGGGCCCTCCAACTTCCTCTTCAGTGTGATTGGTCTGATCATTGAGTACGGTAGCTTTCCTCTAGTTATTCCTTCGTGCATCCCTGGATCTAGTTTTTACCATGCACTCTTAGTCTAAATGATCCATTTTAACTATGGTTCCCACAGACGGCACCAACTGATGATGCCCAAATTTGACACTCGGGCTAGACTAGATGGGTGTAGGACTTTATGATGATCCGATGGACCTACAAGGACAGTGATGAAAGAATGGTGCTAGCCAGTTGCACTTTGACGATCAAGTTAGAGATTTCAAAGAGGGGAAAATATTTTTCAATTATGAGGAAGTATTGTTCATACCTTTCATCATTGCAATCGGCCTACTTTTATAGTGCTCAGCCCCGACATTGTTCCCTGATTCTCAGCTTAACACCCCTTGCTAGGGCAGCGCCTCCAGGCGTGATTGTAGGAATCAGTTAAGTCAGAGGTGGCTGGATATGACTTGGGTTCCCCATAAGTATAAGGGACATCGCTTGGCTCCTGGCTTCAAGGACACGTGGTATCATTCCTTATTCGGATGCCTCGGGTCAAGTTCATGATATATTGCTTCCCAAAGCTTTGGGGTCTCAGGATTCATTCATTCGGGAGACTCAAAAAATGGTCGGCTCAGGCGTCTCGACAAAATTGACTCAGGGGTCTTGGCAATAAGATTGACTCGAGAATCTTGCTAGTCCGTAAAACATTGACTAAGTTTCCTTCGGCAGGCATTGACTTGAGAGTTGATTACGGTCGGGAGTCTTGGGGTCGACCGAGGGGGGGACTTAAATTTTGGTCTCGGATTTATGACTCCGACTTAGCGCCACTTCTGGTCCCATCAAATACAATGTGCAACTTTTATCAAGGCCCTATTATTGGGGATAAATACAATGCGTAACTTTCTATCAAGGTCCTACCATTGGGGATAAATATAGTGTGCAACTTTCTATCAAGGTCCTTCAACTAGGGATATAATACAATGTGTCAAGGTGAACAAAAGTATAAGAAAAGTTTAAAGTAAGTGAAATAAGAGTGTAAGCAAGTGAATCTAAGTGAAAGTAAAGTGCAAAGTAAATAAAAGAAAAGTGTAAGAAAGTGTAAGGTATTGAAAAATAAGTGTAAAAAAGTGATACCAAGTAAACATGAGTAAGTGTAAGCGACCTTAAAGGCCCCACAATTAAGAATAAAACTATGTTAAGAAAGAAGAAAAAGTTCATAAGACACATAAAAATGGGTGAAACCATTATAAGAAGAATAAAAAAGTTTATAAGAAAAAAATAATGTTAATGATAGAAGAACATAATATTAGTTTCAAAAGCAAAGTAAAGTTATAAGTCATGTAAAAGGAGAAGAAAAGTATCAAGATAAGAAAATAAAAACATCTAAGTTTCACAAGAAGAAGAAGTTCACAAGTTTTGTAAGAAATAAAGTTTAATGAAAGGAAAAGAATATGCATAAGATATTAATAAAAATAAAAGTCTTTAATACGAGTAAGTAAAGAAGATGTAAAGAAACAAGTCTCCGTAACAACTAACGCCTGAATTTCATCATGAATAAAATTTAAGTGTTGAAATTTAGGCTTCAGAGTAAAATTCAAGCATTAAGACTATGAAAGGCAAATGAAACCAATCTTTATTCCCTATTTAATTTCATTCCTTAATCGTGTTATCTTTGAACCAATTCATTCCATAGATATAATATAGGGATCCCTTCATTGTAAATGCCTTTTTCAGCTTCTCAACAATCATGTAAAGTTGGGAGACAATACTTGTGTCATGGCTGCTACGTTAGTGCAGTCATGTCGAGTCACCCTACCCAATTACTACCTTTTAACCTATCCGAACCTTTTACGGTTTCCACCTTATCTTAACATTATGTCGCAGTGGTTCACGACCCAAAGACCCTAGGACTTGGCTATATCCCAATTAGGTTCTTAAACCACACACATTGATACAACATAGTCCCGACCCTTATTTCACTAACTTGTCCACATTTCGCAGTAGTGCAGAGTACTTTATAAGTATACAAATAACCTAAAATGAATCTACCCTGAATCACTTTCACAATTAGACATACTTGACTACCAAGATTTGTACACACAACAAACCCCTAGAACTACATGTAATTTGATCCTGATAAGACCCTTGGAACACCCAAACCACAAGATCGGGTGTATAGGCAGCCTGAGAACTACATGTAGTTAGGTGCAACTGCAATGATCATACCACGGGGCTGGTCCAAAATAATAACATTACATTTAACAGGCACAGAACCCTAAATCACTTTATAGCATACATACTATGAGAATCCACCCTAAAAAGGTGGGTAGTTGAGGTGCTTAACACCTTCCCCAACCACAAAAAAACAACTTACCCTACTCTTTGGAGAATGAAACCAGTATTAGGAGTTAACCCTTTAGACCTTAGGGTCTAGATTTCCTTTCTCCTTGAAATAAAGCCGATGTCCAACTCCATCGGGAAACCTGAGTTGGTGGCGACTCCCAGAAAACCTGGCTTTTAGCTAACCATGTGACAAACCTTAACATCCCTCTAATGAACCATCATTTCTATCAATTAAACACAAAATAGACACCAGAGTTTCCATAGCCGGCAAAGTGGGTGTAGAAACCGAGAAGGAGACCCGAGAGAGGTGTGAGCCTCCCCTTACATTTTATCCAATGCCCACAAAATGGTGACTCTGTTGGGGATTTACTATTTGATCTATATACATGTATGTTGTACTTGTTATAGTTGTGCCTTTTGTTATTTGCAAGCTTTATCAACTACTTTGCTTACTTGTTTATTGCTTATACTTGTTATAGTTGTGCCTTTCATTATTTGCATGTTACTTTGTTTACTTGATTATTACTTGTACTTGCCATAGTTGTGTCTTTCATTATTTGCATGCTTTATCATTTGCTCCCATGCTTATTTATTTATTGATTCTAATAACATATGCTCACATAGATTTAGGTCATTCCATTACTTAGTAGGTTTATACTCCACCTAACACTTATTCAAATATATAAGCTTAGGCTAGAAAACATGCTCACATTAAACTTAGGACAGCTCAAACTAGTTAGTAGGATTAAATTCCCTTTAAACAACTTGTATGAATACATGTATGATTTACTTTTCTATATAAAACAAGTTCGAGGACACGACATTGCACTGATACATCACTCTCATTTACCCTTATCTAGGTCATTACCCACCAATGGATCGACATTGGATCACACATAGGATGGGAACAACGTCTGAGTAGTGGCTGCTACATCAGCGCGGTCAGACCGAGTTACCCAAACCAGCCATCATCCCATGATCCGATCTTTTTTGAGGAGATGTTTAGATTGGAATGTTTGGCTTTTAGAATCTTAGAACAACATGCATATGTAGTCATTTTTCAAGTTAGAGTTGCTTAAGTTACACTCAATAGCTTAGACGTCTAGTCTTAGGACTTGATGACCGAATTCTTTTACTATGTGCTTGCATGCTTGAATTTAAACTAACTATTTCTCAGTTCCAATAGCCAGTTGAGCCCCCACTAGTGCAACTAGCCATTGGATACTCGACAACTAAACATAACATCACAACCGAATGTCTGGTTAGTCATGTCATACTTTCACTAACAAATTCAAGGATTCATGTCCATTTTTTTACACACACACACACACACACACACACATATATATATATATATATATATATACAGTTAATTATTGTATGTCTCTCATATCCTATCTATTCTCTTTTCATACTCATTCATGTATCTCAAAGTTAATTTAATTATTCTCCATTAAGCTTAACCAAAGTATCATGCACATAAAATCATGTCTCTCAAATCACTTAAAACGCTTTTCAAATCTTCCATATTTTGTCTATTTTCGAATTATCATATCTCATTTAAACTATTCAATTACTCATGTTTTCCAAAATCAAGCTAATTCATTTTCATTAATCAAACCATTGTATACCTAAGTATACAATGACCTAAAATCACTTCTCAAATCATTTCCATATAAGTATAAACCATTTATTCTCTCATAATTCAACTAACCACTCCATTACGTTAGTAACCCCCATTAATTCTAATAAAACCATTTTATACATGGGAAGAATAAGTAAAGGCATAAATCATATCTCGCACATTATTAAAACATTTATCATCCATTTAGGATAAATATAAGCTATTCATTAATCTATATTCAACTTTAGAACACTTTTTAAGCTTTCCATATTCTACCTACCTCCAAAATGTCTTTTATTTACATATGTACAAATCATTCATTTTTTCACATTTAACTTTTGTAAATTTATAAAACTCTTCAAATCTTATACCCACCTATTTCTCAAGATAAATAAAAATCATTCATTTAACTTTCCTTTTACGAAATACCTTAGAAAATTCTACACACTTTCAAATTACTTATTGTCTCATGTTCATATGAAGATAAATCATTCATTTATGCTTCCAAAATGCAAACTAATCAAACCATTTCAAATATAAGCAAAATAATTCAAGTCATAAAATCAGATCTCACAAATTATTTTTCATATCTACATCTAGGCTATTTCTCATCTCATTTCATGTAAATATAAATCATTCATTCCTTTATATTTCTTAAAATCAAACCAACTTGTATATAAGAAAAATAAATGAAAACATATCTCTCAAAACTATTTTTCAAATTTATTTGTCACTCATTTAGGAGTTATATAAACCATTAAAAATCAAATTGATAAATTCCAATCAACCCATGTTATACAATAGAAAAATCAATAAAAATACCAAACCATCTCAATCAAATTACCTTAAAAAAATTTCATATTCTATAAACTCTCAAATTATTTCATGTTTTGTTCATTCATTCAAATCTTCTAAAGATAAAACTAACTAATCAAGTTATTTTATATATATCTAGAATCAATAAAAACATAAATCATTCATTTTAAATCATTTTTAAGATCTTCATATTCTACAAACTCTTAAATTATCTCATGATCTGATCACTCATTCACATTTTCTAAAGTTAAATTAACTAATCAAGCCATTCTATACTTATTTGGAATCAATAAAAACATAAAACCAATACCTCACATATTATTTTCAAAATTTTCATATTCTACAAACTCTCAAGTTATCTCATATCC
>JAOXJP010045466.1:0-11980 GCA_025762735.1 Platanus orientalis
TTAACTTAGGGTATTTTTGGAATAGAGATAAGTGAGGTGTGCTTACAAAAACTTGAGGTGCGAATATTAACTCCCCATTTTTTCTTTCTTGGGTGGTGAACGCGTAAATGCCTCAGTTAAAAGGATTTTTAATCATGGGCTTCCGAAAGAGATGAGAAAATTTTGATCCAAAATTTTGTCATTTAAAAAAATTACAATATACTCTACCAATTTTTTTTTACAATATAGATATCTTACTTAATACGCTCATAGCCATTTATCTTCTCTGGGAACACTCCCCATGACAGTAGGCACACGATTTTCGATCTGTTACATACTACTAATTCTGACTACAAATCTACTTAATAAACTACGTTATTGATTAAATTACTCGTACTCCTAGGATAAACTAGATATGTTGGATGGTTGAAGATGTTTCTTCAGTTAGCTCATGTCATTTATACTACCTCGATCAATTACGATATTCTTTATTCACTTCACCACTCTACCAGCTTTGTCTTCATGTTGTTGCTCTATCAATCGCCATTACTAAAGTTCATAGCAACTTCCTTCACACCTCGGTTGTTGGTTGTAGATATGAAATGCATCGTGCTCCTCCTTTCTTGTTTTTTGATTAGTTGTTTTTACACGTTTAAAACCCATGCTTTCAATTATAATGGTCGAAACACATGTCAACAAACTAACATAGTTCGCACTCTTCGCCTTCACACCTTTGTTATTCTACATGTCACCTTGTCATTGGTTGCACTCAAAATTAGTGGGATCCACGTGTCACCATTCTCTTGGTTATTTAAAAAATATGGTAAACAAATGTCCCCACACGTGTCTATTTTGAATCATAACCAAATAAATGTATTTCATATCATTGAACAGCTAAAGGTTTCCCTACCCTTTTCAAGAAACCATTTTTTGCTCATCATGGTCATTTGAAATCTTTGGTTTTTTTTCATGGCTTTTGACTTCTTACTAAAGCCATCTTGAATCCCTAGTTTTACCCATTAACTTAAGTAGAACCATTTATTTCTTAAAATATAAATGAAGCAAGACCATCCACTGCCATTTCATCAAATTCTACCGATCAAATATCCGACAATACTCGAGATACGCCAATGTTGGTTGCTCACAGGATCTGCAAAAATAGCCATCTCATGAAGTTGTTTTCTGGAGACGCTTTCTTGGTTATCCCACCTGTAGATGATGATTTTGTAACTTCATCTTCTGATTCGAGGCAACTACTAGAGTATGCGTTAAGTCTAGCTGCAACACCAAATTTTGTTGCTCTCTTGGAATGTTAAAACTCAAAATGTATCAATATGTGGGGGACAATCACTCCAAATCTCCTGAAAGGGATTTGTTAATTACAGCTTTTAACAAGTCAATCTTTGATTTCCTAACTTGTTGCACGACTTGTAAATAAAAATGCATGAAATAAATATGAAGCTTTATTAAAACATAACATAAGCATACAAGAACGTATGTGTTCTCTTCTCTTCTCTTTACAATTATCTCAATCTTACATAGCCTTAGCGTTGGCTTCGAATATGTGAGTCTGTGTCTTCTTCATGGATCTTTGCAGAGATTCAATGGACATGCTTGAGCTTGAAGAAGATTGGTGTGAACTTGAAGAGATATCCGTAGAAGAAGATGATTAAAACCGTATAAGGGTTGAGAGAGAGGGAGAGAGCTCTAGCTGTCTGGGTATGACAAAACGTGAGAGCAAGAAAAAAATATACAAAAAAAGCTTGTATACTTCAAAAAAAAACTTATGGAACGTGTGAAATAGTACAATTATATAGATATTCACATTTGGTTTCCTTTCTAAGACCTTGTAAGGGTTTCATGCCTGATTTTTAGCTTGCACTTCATGTTTATGTGGGAGACTTAATGATGTGGTTGTGCTTGATTGGTTGTTGAAAAGACTTGCATACTTGTGCAACTCCTTAGTTGTAAAGAAGTTCAGCTTCATCTCTATCTCATCCCTTGATATGTGGGATTTCACAAATATAATAGAGTTGTATTTGAAGTAGGTTTCTTTTATGGTATGAATTTGCACACTTTTTGATGTCTGTGTGGACAGAGAAGTTTTTTTGCATGTGGGACTCTTTCCATTCACTTATTGGGTATCTTTAAAGTACAAAACCACAATTTTCATGGTTCCTCGGGATTTATGCTGCTTAGAATAGTAATTTTGTGATTTTGGGACCATTCATCGCAATGTACTGCCCTTCGTGAAGCATTGTTCATCCATCACGAAGAGGGCTCTTTGTTATGCTATTATTTTATGTGAAGCCTATTAATCTTCCTTCGTAAGCCATGTGTCCTTTGTTCATCCATCACGAAGAGGGCTCTTCGCAATGTTATCATTTCATGTGAAGCATACTGATCTTCCTTTGTTAGCCACATGCCCTTTGTGAAGCTTCATCCTTCAAGAGCCAACTATCAAACCTAATGGCCATTTTGGGCCTTGTTTTGCAAAGAGCTATTCACCTAGCAATCCATCAACAAAAGTAGCAGGCTCGCCAAGTCAGACTAAGGTCAGGAAAACAAATACCTCCTGGTGCTCCTAATGCCAATCAACAAGCCGATGCAATGAAGATGGCTTCCATTGAGGACGAGCATATCAAAAAACATAAAGAAGACTGAAGACATGCAACACCCTATAATGTATTAGCACATGTAAAGAAAATTTTGGCTCTTCTAAGTGCATACGATGCACTCCGCATGTCACCCAAACTCAAGAGTTCGCTAATATATGCACTTAATAAGCTAAAACAGTTTACAAAGAATGATGAGATAGTAAGAGTTTCTTAGTAGAAAGCAACAAAGGAGGGCCTTTGCATGCCAATGGTCACTTTTGAAGACACTGACAGATACTTTGATGATCCTCACCATAATAGACTATTGTTCATCACAGGCAGTATTGATAATCAACCTATTTCCAGAGTTATGATCGATGGTGGTTTTGCAACCAACATACTTCTAGCCAAGACCTTGACATATATGGGCATCAAACCCTCCTAGCTACGACCTAGCAACCTTGTTATCTAAGGTTTCAATCAAAATGAGCAGCGTCCTCTCGGCTCTATCAAGTTGAAGACAAAGTTCATAAACATATAGGATTGGACATCTTTCTTTATTATTGATGTAGACACGACTTACAATGCCCTTACAAGCCATCCATGGATGCACAAATATCAAGCCATACCATCCACCTTCCATCAATGTATAAAGTATCCTTAGTAGGATAGGTAGGGCACCATTATTGCTGATGACAATCATTTCCAATCAGCTAAATCATATTTTGTCAATGCCAAATTCTACCAAAAGGATATGCCACCGACACCACTGTAGACGTTATTACTGACTGTCTCATCTGAAGATGTTCTTTCCATCAAGAAGCCACACAAATATAAAGTAGGCTAGTCTTCTAAGGCGCAGAAAGATAAATTTAAATTGTTGCTAGAGCATGTGGCTCAAAATTTTATCTTACCCCTAGTGTAGTTATCTAATTCCAAGACTGATGCCTACTTGTCATCTACTATCTTCCTTCCAGAAGGGCCTGTCAAATCAAAGAATAAGTTGGTCAATATGCCCAAAAGGGAGTAAAAGGACCCTAATGCTATTTTGACACATGCTAAGCTCTCTCAAGGGTTGCTAAAGAACGTAGGCTTTGATCAATAGGAAGACTAAAAGAAGACATATAAGGAAAAAGAAGTTCTCATCCAGGATTTTGAATGCATAGTTCTCTATTCCAAGCAAAAGGCCAATGGAAAAGAACTGGGATGAAAACCAACTCTACTGAAAGTCTCATCAAATAATGTTGTTCTATGGGATGACCAACTCTTCGATGATGAGGCATTTCCATACATTCAATTGATATAGAATTGACATCAACCATTGATAAGCCAGTCATAGCTTAGCCAAATACTATCCACCTAATGGTAGAACAAGAAGAGTCATTTTATTGGGTGTTTGTTCATAGCAGAGTCCATGAAACCAGGTACAAAATTGACTTTCAAGAACTTTATTACGGGAAATGTCCCTTGCACTGAGCCTTTTTTGCCTACACCTCTGGAGCTTGAAGATGGAGATCAAACAACAGTTGATGATATAGTTGAGATAAATTTGGGAAGTGAAGAAGATCTTTGTCCTACTTTCATCAGTGCTATCTTTCCAATGAGGAACAAGCATAATATATTTCATTTCTTAAAGAGAACCGGGATGTGTTTGCATGGAATTATTCTGAGATGTCTAGGTTAGACTTTAATGTGGCGGTTCATCGCTTGGCCATTGACCCATCACATAAGCCTATCAAGCAACATCCAAGAAAACCCTGGCATGACATAGCTAATAAAATAAAAGGCAAGGTGGATAAAATCCATAGTTCCAAATTCATACGAGAATTCAGATATCCTAAATGACTTGCCAACATAGTGCTAATGCAAAAGAAGAATGGTCAAATCAAAGTCTATTGATTACAAGGATTTGAATAATGTCTTTCCAAAGGACGACTTCCCACTAACACTCACCAAGCTTCTGGTTGATGCCATAATAGGCTATAAAGGCCTCTCCTTCGTAAATGGATATTCAAGATATAACCAAATCCAAATGGCAACGGAGGATTAAAAAGGGATATTTTGTTATAGGGTTATGCTCTTCGGTCTAAAGAACGCAAGTGCTACATACCAACGAGATATGACTTATATATTTGAAGACCTGCTACATGATGTGGTCGAATGTCATGTTGGCCAAACTAGGTTGCAAAAGGATCTTATTTTAGACCTTAACAAGGTATTCAAGAGGCTTTGACAATATAGCTAGAAAATGAATATGCTAAAGAGTGCTTTTGGGGTCTCATCAAGAAAATTAATAGGATTTGTTGTCCGATATAGGGGAATTAAGATTGACCCAAAGAAGATCACATACATACTGGACATGTCAACGCCTAAAGACGTTGCTGAGCTTAAACTTCTTCAGGGGCATCTGGCATATATATGGCGGTTCATAACCAACCTCTCAAGGCAATGCCAACCCTTCTCTAAATTTATAAAGAAAGGGGTCCCTTTTGTTTAGAATTAAGTTACCAAAATGCTTTTGACAGCATCAAGAAGTATTTGCTAAAGCCACTATTGCTTATGACCCCAGCACTGGGAAAACCATTGTTGTTGTGTATTGTAACATTGGATACATCCTTAGGTGCTCTTCTCGCTCAGCATAATGAATAAGGGAAGGAACATGTGCTATACTATCTAAGCAGGACAATGGTTGGAGCTGATCTATACTATTCTCCCCTTGAGAAAATTTGTTTAGCCCTAATTTTTGCATTACAAAAGTTACGACATTACCTACTCACCACATTTCCATAGTAGATCCTCTCAAATACATTGTGAGTCATCATCTATCTAAGGTTGACTCGCAAAGTGGATTGTACTACTATCTGAGTTCAACATCCCTTACATTCCACATAGAGCAGTGAAGGGGCAAGCTCTGGCAGACTTTCTCATGGCACATCTCATCCCAAATCATTCTCCTCTCTGAATTGATCTTCCAGGTGAAGATGACATGCAAGTTTGTATCAAAAATGAATGAGAGATGTACTTTAACGATGCATCTCAAGGACCACCAGGGATTATAGGTGACAATGTGGATAAATCTTCTAGGGTTGGAATTACTTTTATCACTTTAGATAACAAAGTCATCATGAATTCTCCCACTCTAAGTCAAGGATGTTCTAACAATGAAACCGAGTATGAGACCCTGATAGCAGGATTTGAGCTAGCTTTGGAAATACCCATTGAAGATCTCACTATCTATGGCGACTCTGAACTTGTCAAACAACGAATGAACAGTCTCTATCATATCAAAAAACCGAGTCTCACACCTTATTTCAAAAGAATAAAATTGGAAAAATTATTTAGAAGTCTTCAGATATAACATGTTAAAAGATGTCACAATAGTCAGGCTGATGCACTTGCTAGCATGGTCACTTTCCTTACACATCCAAGATATAATTTGTTGTTTCGATTCTTTGAAAAACTTTAATTTTTGATTAATTTTCATAAAAAATCAGATCATGAACATTATTTCTCCCTTGAAAATATCGAGGCTAGGTGATGGCTCCCTATTTTCACAGTAAAGGGACCAATCTAGGAAAAGGTAGTGAGGATTTTCAATGTCAACATCTTCAACATCAACCATGCTCACCGCTTCTTTAGGTCCACAGTGCACGTGGTGCCTCTTATTGTCAGTCCTGATAGTGTGGCTACATTACTTGATGTTCCTCGAGTCACCAACAACCCTTTTCCATTCCTAATCAACAAACTGACTATGGAGCAGAAGGCTGAGCAGGTTCAATGGCTATGTGGTTGCTTCGCCCTGTGGGTAGAGAATCTGAAGCATTTAGACTGTAGGCCGGTGGGAAAATTCCTCCACTAAATATTCAGCTATAACATCCTTCCCATTACTCATAGGAGTGACCTCACAGATGTCATTGCCTATGTCATTGACGCCATCCTCGACTCCAAGTGGATAGACATTGCATCGATCATCTATTGTGTGATGATCAAGGCACACGAGTCTAAGCATCCTACATGAAGCATTCCGTACCCCTCTGGCCACCAGCTTCATGACAGTAGCCAAGGTACCCTTCAAGGTGGCTACAAAGGGAAGAAAGTTGGTCCCCTCAATTAAACACAAGACCCTCTAGTGTATGGGCCTGAGGAGGAAGGATGATGTTGGGTTGTCTTCTAGCGCCACTCTATAGCCTGGTCATGCTTGAGTGTGGTCTGCAACAATGAAGTCCTCTATGATGGGAATTTTTCACACCCTGGTGCGTAAGGTCACCAAAGTTTTGAAAAATCAAAGGACCCTTGCCTCTAACCAGAAGCTCTTGGCAAAAAGTTACAATGCCGATCATCCAGACCATCCCCTGCAAATTGAGTTAGTCAACTACTTAGAAGATGATGAGGTTCCCGAGTCTGAGGAGGATTTTGACATGCCTAGGGTTGGGTTGTTTTAAGAAAACCCCAGGTCCAAAGATGAGGAGTAGCTTCCTGGTGTAGAGGGTGATGATGAGCAGGATGTGGATGGAGATAATCAAGAAGAAGAAGAAGCTGATGAGGAAGAGGAAGAGAATGATGGTAGTTATGGTAGTGGAGACAATGGCAATGAAGAAGAGAATACTAATGACCCTGAGTATCAAGGATGATTAAGTTGATTATTTATCTATGTAGATGCCAGGGCTGGCATGCTTTGAAGTCTTAGGAAGTTTTGTTTCCGTTGATAGTGTAAATGCCATGATTGGCATATGTTTTTTATGAGACTATGATTGGGTTTTTTTTGTATATTCTAGGGTAGATCACTAGTTATAGTTATTCTCATTGACATGAGCTCCTTAAATCATATTGTAATCTTTTTTGATATTTAATGCAATATCCTTGTTCTTGTCCCAATTCTCCTTGCTCCTTATATTGTTTATGGCATTGATATATATATATATATATTACATATCTTGTCAATTCTGGCCAAAAAGGGAGAGAACTTATGCAAATCCATTGTGGACTTTTTGTAATGGAATGGATAGGTATGGTTGTGAAAGTGAGGGGGAGTAGCACATCCATAGGGGGAGCAACTTTAAATTTTGTTAAACTTTTAATAACCTTTCCCTTAAACACAACACTCACTACGATCATGCACATATTACTTGTTCTTTAATGCTTTATTATCTTTGTCAATTGACATAAGGAAGGAGTTGTTTTTGTGGTTGTGGTTGCAAGGCTAATGACTCATATACAAGACACAAAACTTTAAGAAATAAGTGTCCTTGTATATATTGAGTCAATGGAATTTGGGATATTGGGAAATCCATGTACTTATTGTAAATCAGTGTATTTGGGTTTCACTATGGAATTGGTAAGGGGGAAATTGTTAATGTACGTAATTTCAATCCTATGGACAAACCTAGAGTGAGGTCTTACTGTCTTATAAGTGTCCTATGAGCTCACATGTTCGAGACAAAGAGTCATTGTGGACCAAAGGCTTGGAAGATGACCGGAAGGAACCTCGGATTTGCACATTCCACTCAAGGTATAAAGTATGCAATGCATATCATTTTTAAACCTAAAAATGGACCTTAGTGTGTTGGTAGAACCTCCCAAAAGACCCCAGAAAAGACTAAAATTCCAATATTTATCCTAGAGGGTGGTGAATATGATATTTAAAAATTTTCAATTACCCCAAGTTCAATTGCTTAATTTAATTAATTAAGATGTTCTCAAAGATTGATTACAATTAAGATGTGCACATGCATATAAATGTGTTCAAATGTATTGCATGTGAGATTGTGTCAATATGTATAATGATAGACAATATGAATGACAAGTTAAAGACAACATATAGTCAATCATAAGATAGGCAAGATGTATAGTGGTTCGGCACAACAACCTACATCCACTCTTAAAAGCTCAACACGAGCTATGTAATTTTATTAAGATTGAAGATAATACAATCAAGGATAAAATTAACAAAATCCTTGTCTACTTGCTAAGCAAGCTACACCCGGTGTCTCTGGCGGGTGTAGTCTATGGTCTACTATTTCGGTCTCTCATATGGAAGAGCTATGGGTACACACTACCGGTGTCTCTAGCGGGAGAGGTCTCAATAACTTTAATAAAGAGTTAACGCAAGGGTTTACCTCTTTATAGGTTGATGTTTTATTTGCACACAAGTTGTGGTTGCTCCTCCTTGAGCAAGATGTAACTATTGCTCCCCAATTGCTTCTTCGTTGGCTCTTTAAGCTAGAGAACCAATCTTGATGGGTTGTTCCTTCTTGAGCACAATGTGGCTATGAAGCCCACCTTTCTTCTTAAGGGTTTAGACAACCCTTGGTCTCTTCCACTTGAAGATTTGCTTTATTTGGAACAAGGTGGAAGAATGGAATGGTCTATTTTGGATAACGATTTACCTATTTAGGCTTTGAGAGATTTTCAATGGAATGGAGAGAGTTGAATCTCTCACAAATTTTCCAATTAAGGAGCAAGAGAGTTGTGATTTTTGTTTATAACCATTACCTTGCATTTGAGTTTTTCTCCTTATATATTGGACAAAAATAATTCATATCCATTGGATTAGAACCTTTCCAAATGGTCAAAAAATCTTACTCATTGATGATAAACTATTTTTTAAAGTTTAGACCGTTATACAGTGTTTTTGCAACTTTGGATCGATCTTGGATCAATCCAAGTGCAAAAAAATACTTAGAACCTATAACCTGAGACTTGCTGGATCGATCCAAATAAGTTTGGATCCATCAAAATCCCCTGTATTTCCTTTTAAATCCTTAGAACTGCTACAGAAGGCTTTGGATCGCCCCTCTATGCTTCAAAAAAGTCTTAAGACCTTTAGAACTCCTATTTGGACTCTTGGACCACCTTCACTATTTCACTTTACTTGATTGACCTTGTGAAAGCTCGGAATGAGTTGTGGATCCTTCGGGATGACTCGTATGCTCCCGATTTACTCTTTTGAGGTCTTTTTAGCGTTTGATGATTATTATCATGATGCTCAAACCCAAGAACCTCCTAGACTTTAAAATGACTGAACTCATGTCCTAGTCAACACATTACATGTATTTTACAGTTCATGGAATTGATAACATATTACATTTACACAATGAACTTTGATTGCCTTATTCATTTGGTTCTCTAGGAAAGAAGAAAAATAGAGCTAGGTATAAACATGCTTTGGGAAGCAGCCAATGAATTAGACAGGGCACACCGAAAAAGGTTACCTGTTTGTGTTGGAAAAAAAGAAAAAAAAAAAAAGAAGTGTTGAATATGATAAAAAAGTGTCAAAGAGATTGAGTGAAAAAAAAGAGAAAGTAAATTTGGTTATAGTTTCAATATTATTTTTGTTTTTATAAAATATGGTGAAATCCATCATTATAAAAATACAAGCATACTGGAATATCATAGATAAAGCCCATGAAGCATTAAAGTAAACATCCAAACCGCTTGTTAACCCGAACATGTAGCATAGTTTAAAATTGGATCTTTAGGTTTATCAAACCATCTCTTTGGTGATTAGGAGTTCACATCTACTTTAGGATACTGACCCTCTAGTTATTTGTTAGACTACACATGCACTCAAAGTCACATTATTTTGAAGTTTCTATAAAGGGGAATTACTGATTTAGACTACATTTTGATTATTTTAGAATAAATGGCTGAAAATCTATAATAACTAGTGCTTGAGTAATTCTGAATTTGATATCCTAATTAATTTACACAACATTTTTATTTTATTTTATTTATTTATTTATTAAATATGGAGGATTGTTGGTTTTTCTTTACGGTTATTATCTTGAATGAGATGCGTAAGTTACACCATTTTAAGCATGGTAAGTTTTCGCTTGATGCCCTAGATAGATGTTTTCATTGAGTCTGAAACTAGAGGTGTGCTTATAAGCTAAAAGTCTGCTAAGGTGTATGGAAAGTTTATTGTACCGGATTTGAATTTTGTGGGTATATTTACTACAAACCCTCATGAGTCAAACTCGTTCACTAGGGGTAACCAAAGGATTTAAGGGTTTACTACATGCGCTAAATGCAGTTGAGAATGCCTGCAAAGATGGCAATTTGCTCTTGATTTTTTTTCCTTGTTTCCTTATTTTTTTTTCTTTTGTTTTCTTTTCGTTTCTTTTTTGATGCATAGATTGCTAGAGACTAAGAATATATGGGTTAGGGGTGTGATAATTGCTTGAAATTGCATAATTATCATAATTATAATAGGCATTATTGCATTTATTTTGTGTATTTATACTAAATTATGTATTTTCTCTTGTAGCAACTCAAGAAAACCCCAATTGGAGTTTGAAGCCCATTAGCAAAGCCTACCAATGGAAATAAAGTCAAAAGATAATGGAGATTAATACAAATTGATCCAATCAAGTGAAGATTAAGCATCCAAGGGAATTCAATTAATAGAGAAGGATGATTAGACATTGAACCAACTCAATCATGGGTAATTCAAGTAAAAAATGTGTAGAACCTGTGTGCAAAAATATCTTCACTTCATGCCTATTTTGAAAACTCACTAAAAATAAGGTTTTGAGTCACTCATGGAAGTTTGCCCATAACTTTTGATTCAAAACTAGGATTAAGGCAAGGTTAGTGGTGTTGGAAAGAAGATTCAAAGATCTACATTTTTATATTTTATGAAGGAAGTTAAATTCGGACGATTTGATGGTAAAAAATAGAAGGTAAGATCGAACAAATTTGGAAATTCGAGAATTTAAAAAGTTTAGAAATATTTTGGCCAAGGATCTTTCTTTTTTTCTTTTTATCTATAGAAGGGGAGCAATTATAGATGAAATCATCGCTTCACCTTTCTTTTCTTCTAAATTTTTAGGATTTTAATCTTTTATTTCCATAATTTTTGTTGTGAGGATAATGGGCTGAAGACCAGACTAAGGTTAACGGTGAAGTTTAGTCATTTGGAATTTTATTTTGGGTTTATTATTAAATTTTAATGTAATATTTATTTTAATTGAATGTTTTATTTTTTGTTGTTTATTGTTTAAGTCTATAAATTTTCTTTGATTTATTGTTAACTCTAGGTACGATAAATGTTTAAAAAGTACATATGACTTGTTAACAAAGTACGTAATTGTTTTAAACATTCAATCCTGCAATTATTTCTTATACACATTGTTTTAATGGTGTGATCTTCAAGATTAGGTAAAATCTTTATTTAATTCTAATTGTGATAATTTGATCCACAATAAGTTACAAACTATTAAATGAAGCCTTGAAGCCTTAGGTCCATTTATTATTGTTTTCTTATTTTTACATTGTTGCGACTCCATACTATGATGATGAAATCTGAATCAAATCTCTTTTCTTTTCTTTTCTAATATTTATTTTTATTACACAAGTCAATCCCTATTGATTCAACGTTGTGCAGTATTACAATGCTTGTATAC
>JAOXJP010045477.1:0-16233 GCA_025762735.1 Platanus orientalis
GTCGGATCCATCAGGATGCCCTTTTCCAAGTTTGACCCCTTCGCACTAAAATGACCATAACTTTCTCTAGAAAACTCTTTTTTGTGAACCGTTTATTGGGTTGGAAATTAGACTTCAAGATCTTTCTAACAAGGTATGAATAATATCCTAGTTACCTTGGTATTTGTATTAGTGGTCTTGAGATGTTATCTTAAATATATAAGCCTATCAACACAGACACCTTGTGGTAAAATTGACATAACTTCTTCTAGGAAACTCATAATTGTATAACGTTTGTTTTTCTAGAAAGTATACTCATAGATATTTCCATTAAGGTATGGAATGACCCCAAATTATCTCAGGGTTTATGTCAATGGACCCATAAATGTACCCCAAATGCGAAATTAAGATAACTTTCGAACTTAATAGGTTCGAGACCCAACTTGGATCTTACACTTCTAGCTTGGTCTAATGGGTTTCTCACTACTCTATGATCTGTTTAAACATGTGAAAAGATAATTTTACTCTTATAAGATAAAATTACCATTTTACCCTCAAAACATAATACATGGTGTTACAAGTTTTTTTCAAATCCTAAGCAAACAATAAAAGAAATTGAATTTATGAAATGCTATATCAACAATTTATTTATAAAACTTACTATGTTTGAGAGTAAGAGTATAAGAGTAAACATGAACACCCTTAAAATTAAAAACTAATAACACTGATCTCCTCTCCCATCTAATTTCTCTTTCTTACATGTATAGCTTTGTCTATGAGATTAATCCTTTTTGACTTGATACATGTAACTTTTATATATTTTTTTAAATCAAAGTTAATTTGTACCAAAATCATGAATTGACACAACAATATATCAATTACACTTTCTTTAATTGGTTCAAGTGTAGTGAATCAAAGTTACTAACATTTGTATCCCTAAGAGCAAAGCAAAGGTCACACTACAAAGGATTGAAAAATGTGAGCCCAATAAATTACATAATAATACTCTTAAGATTTCGATGGTGGTTTGAAATTCCAAAACATGTTTTAATATTTGAATAAATACATGGCCTGCTTGGTGGCACTAGAGAATGTAAAAGCAAATACAACATGATAGTTGAATTGTTAGAAGGACTATCAATTGTCGGAGCTAGAATCTTCATAACACTATACACCATCATCTATTATAATGAATTTCTTTGGTTTCTAATCAAAGGATTAAAAATACATTCAACATTTTGATTATTATTTTTTCTAAATAAAATATCCCAATTGTGGAATTTAAAGATATGTTGATTTCATGTTTATCTTTGGATGTTTTGAAAAGAGAGAGAGAGAGAGAGAGAGAGAGAGAGAGGCTTAGAATCAATCAAAGGAATCATGTTCTATTTAAAAAGAAAATGGTCAAACTAAGAGCAGTGAAAGGGGCAGACTATGGTTTCTACGCATTGATGTAGGAGCCTCTGTAGTTGCCATAAAATCAAGGGCCAACAACCCATATTTTAGTAAAATTATTCAAGTTTTGATGTTCTCTATAAGCAATTATGAGAGGCACATATTCTACTAAAACTTTTTTTTAAACTTTTTTTAATCTTTTATAATGTTTTGTTACCATATTAGCTCTCCTGAGACGAAGTTTGGAATACGAGGGTTAAATCTAGTAAAGACCAAAGACGTAGCCATGTGGGTACAATAGCAGCAACAATTTTATCAAATACATTAAAATGGGAGTGCTTTTATAACTTTTATACACTGTTGGAGTATCAAAGTCTTTAGGTCTCTCCGAATAGGAGAGGTCCTCGTCGGATCGCCAACCTGTACAAAACCCAAAACAACCTTTAGCTCCACTGTTCTCTCTTCTACCTATCAAATTAGAGAAAAGGTCACGAAGGTGGAAGAAAATTATTATTTTTTGAAAAAACTAAATAAATAGAAACCCATTTTTAGCACCAAAAACACACAAAGAGGTCCCGCATAATAAGCTTGAAAGTCATATTTTCTTCCATCAAAATAAAAATAAAAATTGAATGATAGACTAACAAATGTGAAGCATAGAGGGAAGAGTAATAAAGTACATGACATAAACATTGGCTGTGTTTGTTTTATAAAAAAAAAACATTGGTTATGTTCGAATGGACAATAGCTATGAGAAAGTGATCGGTAGCCAAACCAATCGCTTCCTTTGCTTTAATTCACCTTTCATTAACTTTAGCTTGTTTGGCAGCCACCTGTAATGTAATCATTTTATTTGAGTTTATCAAGGAATCTGAAACCATGAGGTAATGACTTGTAATGAACTCATTCAAATTTATACTGATTTATTAACTACAATTAGAAATGAAGTCATCTAGGTTTCTCTATAAAATGAAATGACTAGTGTTATCAAGCACAAATTGGTGCAAATCTAAATGAATTCATTATAAACAATCCCATTGTGACTACAAAAGCCTTTGAGAAACTCAAATGAAATAATTACATTACAGGGTCACCGCCAAATGCAGCCTTACTAAACTCAATAACACCATTAAACTTGGCTATTGGGAAAGCCACCCAAACTTCTCAATGTCCTACACATTGCAATATTTCCATCCAAATGAATAAAACCAACTAAGTTCATATTTCTTAAGAAAGTATAGAAAACGTGATAAAACAAAAATTAGAGAATGACAAATCAAAATTTTTAAACAGAGAAAAGAGAGATAATAGACACCAGAGATAGTGGTTCAGGTAGATTGTGCTTTTATAAGATAGAATTTGATGCATAAAGAGATTTTTGCCTGCTATGCTGGTCGGTAGAACTTATACCTTCTCTCTTTACTAATTCTCCAATTTATGCTTTGAAAATGGAAAATGACTGTCAATGATCAAACGTTTGTGAACCTCTCTATAAATGAGCTACAAATTGATACATGATGTGTTTTTGAATTTGGTGCCTCTTCTTTTGGACACCTTTATCAAATGAATACTTTTTTTCTGACACTTTTAACCCAACACATCATGTGTCAGCTTAGAGTGTTTTCGTAGCGGTTCACAAACACTTTTTCATCACAGCTATAGAAAATGATTGTTTGTGTCAACACAGGCCTATGTAGTTGTGCCATTGATTGACATATGATGTGTTTTTGAATTGTCTTTATTTTACACCCGAACACTGTTTTGGATCCAGGCACATGTTGTGTCAATGTATAATTCACCATAAAACACTACAGACACTTTGTCATCACAGAACAGTTTCTTCCTTTTAAAAAAAAAAAATTGTTAGTTTATGTTAAAAATGGGCCTTGGCCAGTCCGAGGCCCACAAAATTAATTTGGGTCGTGCCGCAACCTTGATGTCTGGAATTTTTCCAGACGTTCCCTGGCCCGACCCGTAATAAGGGTGGAGTTACAATTCCCAACCCTAATTCCCTGTTCTTTCATTTGACTTCAGACGCCTCTCTCTCGGATAGGAGCAACGACATTAAGTTTCACTTCAACAGCAACCTAGAGAACTAATCCATACTTTCAAAACCCTAGAGAGAGAGAGAGATCTAACAGAGCAATAATGGCAGAGAGAGGTGGAGATCGAGGAGGTTTCGGCAGGGGCTTCGGCCGCGGTGGCGGCCGAGGCGACCGTGGCCGAGGCGACCGTCGTGGTGGTCGCCGAGGCGGTGGCCGCCGAGAGGAAGAAGAGAAATGGGTCCCAGTAACGAAGCTCGGCCGCCTCGTCAAGGAAGGGAAGATCAAAAGCTTGGAGCATATCTACCTTCACTCGCTTCCTGTGAAGGAGCACCAGATCATGGAGACACTTCTTCCTCAGCTCAAGGATGAGGTGATGAAAATCATGCCGGTCCAGAAACAGACCCGTGCTGGTCAAAGAACCCGATTCAAGGCCTTCGTCGTCGTCGGAGACGGTAACGGCCATGTCGGATTGGGTGTGAAGTGCAGCAAAGAGGTGGCGACAGCCATCCGAGGTTCTATAATTCTGGCGAAGCTGTCAGTGATTCCGGTGAGGAGAGGTTATTGGGGAAACAAGATCGGGAAGCCTCACACTGTGCCGTGTAAGGTTACCGGTAAGTGTGGGTCCGTTACGGTGCGGATGGTGCCTGCTCCTCGTGGTGCTGGAATCGTTGCTGCTAGGGTTCCAAAGAAGGTTCTGCAGTTCGCCGGGATTGAAGATGTCTTCACGTCTTCTCGTGGGTCTACCAAAACACTCGGAAATTTTGTCAAGGTTTGAATCTATTGTTAATTATTAGTTTTAGGTCTGGTTTTATGGTTTTGATTATTTACTCCTAGTTTCTTTATTAGTTGGTTGTCGATAATTAGTTTCATTGTGATCTTAAAGTCGACACCTATGGGTAATTGATTTTGGTGAATTAAGTGTCTAAATTTGTTCAATTATCCTCTAAATTCCAAAATATGCGATGGGTTTTAAAAAATATATGTTGGATAGATCTGTGAAGTATTTAATTTTGATTTGATACATATTCATGTTTGGATTTATAGTTTATTAAGAATTTACTGTGTTTCATGAAGGCAAATGTTTGATCTTTCTCATTTGTGTTTTCTATTCTTTCTTTAAAACCATATGTGTTGTTACATGGGTTATAGTTTACTTGACGGTAATTTATGATCATTTTGATTGTTTCATTTGGAATTATTTTAGTTATGTTATATGTCTGACGTTTCTGTTTAATTACTGGTTTCTTAATGCATAGGTCTCTTCTATGTTTTCTTTGTTCTGTCTATGGCCCCGTATTCCATCATTTTATAGGTAATGCCGAACTTATTCCAATTCCAACAGCTTGGTAAGTGGAGATGTTTGTGTGTCTTGAGTGACTTGTGTGCAACTGCTAGTATTGTTATTATCAGATTTAAAGTTCATTATTGATTTTATTTAGTTTCCACTCTATAGGTATATTTGGTAAAGTTAGTACAGTAGTGAACCTTTTGTTTGTAGTATACTTTATTATTATCATTATCATTTTCATAGTTATAGTCATAGTCAGTCATAGTTATACAACCTCTATCTACTATCGGTTTTGGGGTTTTATATTATGGTTGGGATTAGACAAAGAGCAACTTTTTATGTAGTTGATATATAGAAGCTTCATATATAATGCATTTGCTTTTTTATTTTCATTTTGGCCCACTAGTCTCTCAAGCGATAATGGGATTCCTTTTTGGGACATGAGTGCTAGTCCTTACTCATTAAAACTGTTGTTAACCTAGTTAACAAATCTTGTTAGCATGGGCATCGATTTTGGAGAATTGAAAATATCTAATGCAGTGTGATGTGGCAGTTAATCTCTAGTCACCTTTTAGCAGTTCCATAGTGTGGTGTGGGCATCATTGTGTAGACTTGGCTTGAAAAAGTTTTATGGAAGCTTTTTTGTTATTTTGTTGGTTTTCTATGACTGTTGGAAGTTGTGTTTCAACTTTCAACAACAGGATGACATACCAACTATTGATTGAATTATTTGGCTCATCATGTTTCTAAGCCATGAAATACCAATATAGACTGATATTTGGTGTAGGGCTACCAAGGATTTATGCCATAATACCAGTTGATAACAATATGCACAAATTAAGAGATTAGGAAGGGATCAAGAAAGATTATATGGCCGAAATTATGATTCTTGATTAGGGGAAAATTGGCTATCGGGTAGGCTATATAGTAAAGAGGGAATTAGGTTGAAAAAAGTCCAAAAGGGAAATTCTAGAACTTATGGGGCAGACCCATGAAATTATCAAAATACCCTTAATTGACGGGTCAAAAAATTCTGAAAATTTTACAGTAGGTTCTGACATCCATGAAGGTTCTATGGTCCAAATTTCATAAATTTTGGATCAAAATTGAATGAAATATTCAATTTCAAAGTTCCCTGTTTTTTGGGGTTCCAAGAATTAAGTCAAGAAAGATTCTTGATATCTTGATGTTCTTTAATGGTCCTCGAGGGGAAGCAGCCAAGGGGAAGAAAGAATTGGTCTATTTTCAGGATGTACAATTAAGAAAACAATCAAGATCAAATCTTAGAAGAATCTTAATGTTTCTTGATAATTTTTTAATGCAAGAATAAATATTGATAGATTTAAATCAAGAAATCAGCAAGCAAGAACAATATTTGAGAAACAAGAATCAAGAAAGGATAGCAATAATCAAGAATGAAGGATTAGAAAGAATAAAGAAAGAGAGAGAAGAAAAACTCGTGGAGGAGGGGAAAGAGAGTAATGTGAGAGAGAGAAGAGAGAAATTATATCTTACTCGTGGGATGTAGAGAGAGGAAGGAGGAGAGAGAGTGGGGAGTAACATTACAATCCAAGGGGAGATAAGGTACCCACTCGTGGGACTTAAAATGTACAAATCTTTATTCAATATTCAAATCTGATTACATCCTACGACTAAGACACTATTTAAATACTTTTTCAAGACTCCTAGTCCAATTAGGACTGTAATAAACCTATTCTAAGTGGCTGTACGATCAGCACTAAAACAACAACTTTTCTTAATTATAATTAATACTTAAAGACTCCTAAATTGCAAATAAACTCTCTGGCTTAAATCCTTGTTACAAAAGAACCCCCAATGTCACTAAATCACTTCTAAAACATTCCTAAAATATAATAAAAACCACTCTAAAATAAAATGGAGTCAACTAATAACCCTAAGAATTCACTGGAAACAGCCCTAAAAGCCTTGAACTGAAGGAATCTCCCAGGGATTTCCCAATCCTTATGTCTGGCTCTCTTGTGGGGCGGCACTGACATCAATCTCTTCACATTGGTTGCATCAATATTAATATGCATTATTTTGTTGAAAGATGTTTTTGACAGTTAGACAAGCAACCGAATAGGTTCCCAAACAGAGATAGAGTGATAGGCTAACTAGTTATAAACATCTTGTTAATGGTTTTAATATTCCCTGTAAAAACCAGAAAAGCTCATGATGATAATTTATGTTTATTGTTTAGTTGGTGAAGGTTTGTGATATCCGGAAAAGATAACCTACTAAGTTCCGAAGCAGAGCTAGGATGTCTGACCAACTATTGCATGGATAAAATAATTCAGTTGTAGAAGTTCATGATGGCCTTGTTTACTTAAAAGTTTTTTTATTGCCCTTTTGATCAAGGACCATAAACTTGGGGAGAAGTTTTTACCCGGCTGTTTTCTTGGACTGTTCATCTACCCTTGTTTCAAGGGATTAAGTATCAGGACTGGGTTTTTGGTTGGAAAAGGGGTATAGTTCTTTGTAAAATTACCTTTATTGCCAAAAAAGAAAAAATAGTGAGGACCATCTTCTATGCAAATTTTACAAATAAAACAGGGAGCTAAAAATATATTATCCATTTTTATATATTTAATTTTATTCTGGATTGGAGAATTCAATCATTAAAATAGTAAACTATTGCATCTTAAACTTGGTTTAGTCTCTAAACTATGTGGGAGTTTTGATTTTTTTTTTCACGCTTTGGGACTTGATTCTGTTGATGTACTTCCAAAGACCCCTGTAACATTAAACCTGATTTAAAAATTTATCACAGCTTGCACATGCTGTAGTGTTTGTGAATGTAGCAAATGTTGAAACTGAAATTCTTACATGGAGTTTCCTGGTAATGGGGTGTGGAGGACAGTTCAAGATATTTTTTTTGGTAAAAAAGATACTCCTCCTTCTGGGCCCTAATTTTACAGGGCTTCACGAAGTTGCTCTGGATATTTATACTTTATAATGTAACTGTAGAGTTAGGAAATGAGAAATTGAGTGATTGGATCTTTATGCTGTAACTGCAAAATGTTTATATACAGGGCAGTGGTATCCTTTTACTACTGTTGTTTCTTTGAGGTAGGTCGAGCCATGGAGGGATGACATGGTCAATCCAGATTGCCATTGGATACGTAACTTTTTGGATTTACCATGTGGTTGCCTGGTCAGTGCCCCAATCTACATCAGTTTATACCCTGGTGTATATCAGACTTATTCCTTGGAAATGGCAGTTGTTGAAGTTTCACATTTTAATTACAAAATGTTCACGATGCGCTTTCTTTTGCCATGTGTTGGAAGAGGGTGGTGTGTCAAACACGTGGAGTCCATGGCTGCTACTGAGCTGCCATGTGTAAGATTCCAAGGTCATGGAGGTACCTTTTGACATGACTGTCTAACAAACGCATCCCCTGGATCTATTATAGTGTTTCTGATTTAGCCATAAATGAAGCCTCACTAACCAACGGCATAATATGTTTTTAGATCATATTACATGTTTCAATTAAGGCTGTTTGTTGTTGTTGTTGTTGTTGTATTACATGTTTCAATTAAATGGTGCAGTTT
Source organism: Platanus orientalis (assembly GCA_025762735.1). NCBI lineage: Eukaryota > Viridiplantae > Streptophyta > Magnoliopsida > Proteales > Platanaceae > Platanus > Platanus orientalis. The sequence continues at coordinate 8,281 of JAOXJP010045477.1, forward strand.
TGTGGTGTTCAATAGTTTGGTGTATACTTGTGTGCAGGCAACTTTTGATTGTCTCCTGAAAACATACGGGTTTCTGACCCCTGATTTCTGGAGGGAGACTCGCTTTACGAAATCACCATTCCAGGAATTCACAGATCTGTTGGTGGCGAAGCCTACTACAAAAGCCTTAATTGTCGAGGATGCAGACAAGTTAGAAGGTTAAGGAAAGAGATGAATCTTGGTAGGTATTTAAAAATTTAGTGAGAAGAGCCAGTATTTTCTGTTTCTTGTGTTTTCTCCCTTTCAGTGGGATTTTATCTTCAGACATTTGAATCTCTTGCCGAAAGAAAAAGACATGAGCTTTTGAGTTTATTAAGTTGAGCTTAAATATTTTTCTTCTTTTGGTTTGTAACAGAGTTTTTGGTTTAGCAGCTAATCAAAAGGTTTGTAGTTTGTTTGTTTACTATGTTGCAATTTCATTTACAGTCATTAACATTTCAGATTTTCTTGTGAGAATGCTTTGAATGGAATGATTGTATGTTGATACGTCTGTGACTGAAAAAGGTTGATGATTTATTACCAATTAAAAAAAGGGTAATTATTTACTGATTAAGGTCTGGGAACTGAAGCTTTCCTCCCTTCAGCAGGAGAATCTTTATTTTTTAAATCTCTCTCCATGTTTTTTTAAAGGTTAGTAAAGATTGGTTTTTATGCATGATCAAAGTTGATTTACCCAAAGGGGTTCTTTTTATTGTCTGCACTTCCTGGTTGAGCTTAAGTAGTTTTAACGAATCTTTGGTCTTTTAGGGTGTCTTTGGCTTCCAGGGTTTTGTGTGCATGGTGTTGCCTCACTCTACATCATTTTTTGCTTGCACATATTGTCTTAAGCACAGGTATCGAATTTTATTGGTATCAGGTGTGACAAACATGATAATTGCATTTTTATTGGCTTGGGTGCGTGCACTGTATGCCTGAGGTACCTGCAAGTTCAAACCTTGCATGTGGATCACTTGTGGGATTAGCATTTAGCAGTTTGCCTAGATATCATTATTCTGATTGCCTGTTCTTAACCCTTGACTCCAAATGAATCAAGTAAAAGGAAAGCTATACGTATGAAATATGGAATTTTGTCCTCAACTATTGAGAGAAATGCTGAGCTGATTGGATACTTGAATTGCTTGGGCTTCAGCCTGATCTGAAGGAGGTGGGCTCCTTCAACAGAGCAGACTCCAAAACATTTCCATTCGAGTCCTTGGCGTTTGGAGCTAGGGCTGTCAATTATCCGGCTAAGCATCTGTATTCAACTTGTTTAAGGTAAATATGGATAGATCTATATCTGATTTGTTTAAATATTCGATTTGTTTAATAACAAACTGAAAGCGGATATGTATACATATACTCCAATTATATATATATATATATATATATATATATATATATATATATATGGGTCATTGTGTCAACCTTTTTTCTAAGGGTGTCTTGGTAAATAAATTAAACTGAAAGTAGGTGTTGTAATTAAAAAAACAATTAAAAGCCCTAATCTTCTAATTAACACCTGACTGGAGGGTTAGGCCGGATTTGGTAAGACAACTTAAAGAGTCGCTAAAGTTGGAATGACATCAAGGCTGACACTTCAGTGCAGAAAAAGTGAAATGCACTTTTTGGGGGATGTTTTTCACTTTTTGCCACTGATGTGTTGGCCCATGTTATTCCAACTTTAGCCACTCTCTAAGTTGTCTTATCCAATCTGTTTACCCGACTAGGATGAGACGACGGAGAAGGAAAAAAATGAGAAGGGGCCAAAACCATCCCCGGCAACAACGCAGGTATGGTCTTCTTCTTCTCCGTTCTCCAACATGGTACGGATGATTTGCAGCTTGTTGGAGTCTTGTTGTTCTTTGCTGACAAAGCTACCGTGGTTGGAGATAGCTGAGAGGAGGTTGTAGACATGAACAGAGGTGGCAGGAGGCACAAATGAGGTTGGCAGCTTTGGACCAGACAAAAACAATGAGGAAGAGCGGTGAGTTTATTTTTTTCTCCTAAATCATACCGGATATAAGAGATTTGCATCCGATATTTGGGTAATTTAACCGAATCAAATTCAAATTCATTTATCAGAAATTCGTTGAATATCGGATGTGAATTGGAATGTATGCATGCATAAACGAATCAAATGTGGATGTACAAACATCTGCTCCGATTTTGCTCCATTTTACAGCCCTAATTGCAGTCAATCCAACAAATGTTCTGTAGGGGGCAAGCATCGTCGACATTGATCTTAATTCACCCATTCTCTGGAGGTTACCATAGAAAACCCTTTCCGGGTTTAAAAATACACTGTTGTAAGAAGTCTCACACTCTAAGAGGACCTGGAGGTCTTGGAGATCCTTGTAGAACAAATGTATATACAACCAAGCATTAGGTCGAGAGCCATCAAACAAAATTTCATTTCGTTGTTTCCAACAATACCAACTTGCGATGGTAAATTTCTGAGTTATGATCATGCAGTCTAGTCTCAATTGAGTTGGCCGAATCAAAATATCAAAGAGCCGATTTTAAAATGGGAAGATCTTCAGTGAGAGGGATCGACGGACCCGATTTCAAAGCATTCCAAATCGATTGATCAGCGTAGTAGTAGAATAGAACATGATCAACTGGTTCCCTAGGGTGGGAACAGAGTGGAAACGAGGGAATACCAGAAATCCTTTGGTTGAGGTTGCTTCGAATAACCAGAGAGTTTGTGGAACATCGCCATTAGAATTGCCATGGTCTAGGGGTATTGGTAGCTTCCAGACATGATTCCATAATGATAAGGCTTCGGATGCCCTGGAGTAATAGACAGGACAGGAAAAGAACCACGAGTAACTAGACTCCAAATTGGAGTATCATCACGGTCAAAATTAATAGGGATATTGATGATACTTTGGAGTTCCACTTCTGAAATAAAAGGACGGATAGCTTTTAACATTCCATTGGTTCGAAACGCCCCATCAATGAACTGGGATACAGTTGAAACAAGGAAATTATGAGGCTTTGGCGATATAAGACGAGCTTGAGGGAGAGTTGGGACCCATGGATGATCCCATTTTTTAATGCACTCACCTGATCCAACATCTCAATGAAAACCTTTAAACCATGGAGAAGACTTTGCCAAGCCCATGAACTACCAACTCTCCTCTTAGCAGTTTGAAAATATCCATGAGGGAAATATGTAGAACATATTAGTCTAGCCCAAAGAAAGGAGGGGTTGGTCAAAAGTCTCCAGCATTGCTTGGCAAGAAGGGTAGTATTGAAATGGTAGAGATCTCGAAGGCAAATACCTCATTCAATTTTTGGGTGTCTAAGGCTCCTCCATTTAGTTAAATTCTTTTTTTGGGAACCGAATTATACCCTCCAAAAAAATCTTCTAAAATTGATATATAGTCATACAAAGGTTCTTTGGAATTAAGAAGCAAGGCATAGCATAATTTGGAATAGCCGAGACCACATACTTCAATTATGTTTCCCTGCTAGTAGTAGAAAGGAGTTGATGTTTCCATCATTGCACCTTCAAGGCCATTTTTTCTCTTAAAAAATAGAAGATACTGGATTTTTTTAACCAAAGAATGGAGCCCCAAATAAGCCCTAGGATTGGCCACATGAGATATGCCCAAAAACTTCACTGATTAATTGTTTATCCACCACATTTGTTCGGTGGCAGAAAATGGTCTCTGATTTGTCAAGGTTGGCCATTTTCCTTGTGGCAACTTAGAATTTGGAAAAAAATGGAGTTGATGAGCATGGCTGTGGGAACTTTGGCTTCGAAAAAGATATAACAATCATCTGTGAAGAGCATGTCAGAGATAGACATGGTGTTTCTTTGGAGATCACCTTGCCAAAGGCCAAGTTGAGCACAAAAAGAAGCACCAGGGGATCCATTCAACAGGATTTAGAAAAAGACAGAGGAGATACATTATGAGATCCACTTAACCCACTGATCTGAAAAGCCCAATCTCTGCATAGCTTGGAGCAAGAACTCTCATTCCACCCGATTGTAAGCTTTACTTAGGTCAACCTTTGTAGTCATAAAGTTTTGTTTAGACCCATGCTTATGTAAATGATGAATGATTTCACAGGTAATCAAGATATTGTCAGAGATTTGACTTTCTTGGATGAAAGCAACCTAAAAAGGGTACATGATATCATTGAGTCAACCGATTAGCTAGAATTTTGTATAACGTGTTACATAGATTGATCGGGTGAATGTGAGAAGGTTCAAAGGGGTTTTGAATCTTTGGGATGAGTTTGATTTATGTTATGGAGAGAAGCCTCACCTTTGAAGAACCTTTTGATGAAGGAGATGACATCTACATTCACAAGGTCCTAGTATTTCTGGAAGAAACCAAATTGAAAGTCCTTAGGACCAAGGATTTTTTGAGGGCCCATACTAAAGAAAAATTTCCTAATCTCCCCCTCAGAAATCTCCGAATCGAGAAAAGATTTGGACTACTCCAAAAGGGAGGAGTTGTAATGGTCGACAATTGTTGGATTTTGGACAGGGTTGGGTCTGAAGATGTAAAAGGATTGGAATAGTGTTCCAGGAAGTAATTGAAAATTTCCTTTTCTTGATGAAGCCATCTACCATCTTGGGTTCAAATATAGTTGATATTGTTCCAACCTTAGTTCATTTGGTAGAGCAGAGGAAGCTATAGTGGGTCAACTTTGATGTTGACCATGGTGTTTATAACAAATCTTCTCTGAGCAATATGGTTGACCATCTCTTTCAAATTTAGTTCAATTAATAGTGATTATAGGAGATTATGAGGACTAAGGAATACGTAATTGTGGAAACATAAAAGAAGGGTGCCTAACATTGAACTCGTTGAAAACATTGTAATCTTATTTTGAATTCTTAATACCTTGTTATGTGATCATGAAGTTATTTTCCTTTCTTTTTTGGTGGTTCTTCCGAATATTGATTTGAAAACAGTGACACATCTCCTAAGAAGTAAGATAGGTAGTGACTCACCTCTACTTGAAATTCACTAGCAAGGTTTCACTTCATATGTTTTGGTTTGTGGAATTGGTAGGGTGGAAACGGAATTGGGCATTTTCTCTGATTTAGATGTTTTGATCCATGCCTCCCCAAGGACTATATTTCGTGTAATGTTAGTTTTGATGAAACGGATTTCTATTTTGCAGGTGGAAAATTTTCATCTCATCAGGCCTCTTCTGATATTCTAGTTTCTCTCCCATCCCCACTTGTTCTTCATGCCACAAGCTCCCACCGAGCTCCCACTTCCCATGCTCTTGAAGTTGCGCCTCTTACTCAAACCTTGGATGATAATTCACTTCAACCTTGCATTGACCAATCCGCTTCATCATCACATTTGCCTCATGTTCCCTCCATCACCCTCATTGACCAACTACCCACTTCTATACCTCAGCCATGTGTTTCCACCTCAACCACATTACCCATTATTCCCTCCACCACATCTGGCCATATTCACCCAATGGTAACAAGGATTCAAGATGGCACAAGGAAACCCAAAATAATTAATCTCCCATCCAAACATCCACTTCCCCTTTGCTTTCTTACCACCTCTACCAAAGAATCTATATCCACCTGTGTCACTACGGCTACAAAAAGTCCGAAATGGCGACAAGCTATGGCCAATGAGTTTCACGCATTAATGAAGAATGTCATTTGGACACTTCATCCACTAAAGCCAAATTTCAGTATTGTTGGTTGTAAGTGCATTTTTTTGCATTAAAAAGTGTGTCGATAGGACCGTGGAATGTTATAAAGCTCGCCTTGTAGCAAATGGTTTCAACCAACAAGAAGGCATTGATTACAATGAAACCTTTTGTTCGGTTGTCAAACCAGTAACTATTTGCACCATTCTTTATCTTGCCACAAGTTATGGTTGGTTAATCAAGCAAATTAATATTAATAATGCATTTCTTCATGGCACACTTAATGAGGAAGTATATATGAAGTAGCCCCTAGGTTCATTGATCCCCGTTATGCTCACCACGTATGTCACAACCAGGATTTGGCGCGGATCTGTGACACTATGTGGCACACCCCGAACCTGTATCCTATAGCAGGGGGATCCTGTGTTCGGGGTATGACACCCCTTAACTTAATTCACTTCGTATTTTCCATGTAATTTGATTTCTTATGTTTCATTTATAACATCCATTTAACCAATCACATCATAGCGGAATGATAATCAAGAATAAACTAAATCAAGTGCAGCGGAAATATGTATATGTCATATCCAAAATCTCTCGTAAATAAAATAAAGGGGTCTCAACATGTCCATAACAATATATACAAACATTTACTTGAATGGGCCCATCCCATGTACTAAAAGGAATACATCATATGCCCAATATGTAAACTAAAACTGAAATTTAAAATATGGGTTAGACTGTCAAACTCTTCATTTGCGCCCGCATCCCCATATGACCATAAATTGTACTTGTTCTCCTACTCCTCATTTGAAAAGAGGTGTCAATTGTGATAAGCTTGATAGGATTGATATGAGGGTATGTAATTTATACAACACAAAAAAGGCCAAAGATGATCAGAATAGCAACAATGATGATTCAAGACAAAGCAAGAAATAAAAGTGTGTATGCGAATGCATCGAATATACCAAAAATGTATCCTTACGAAGATTAAAGTATGCATATGTCACAAGATAACCATATGAGGGTCCAAAGTGTACCAAACCAAAACATACATATACTATATACAAAATGCTATATGCTAACCCATAAGGGTCTCCATCAAATGCACAAACCGAATGTAAATGAACCGATATTGGGTCTCTGACTAAATCAAATCACAAATAAGAATATATCATGAAGGGTTTCCAACAAATCCATAACGTAAAACACATAACTCACGTAGGGTCTCCGATAATACCAAACCATGTGTTGGGTCACTAGGGTTGTCTTCACCTATTAATGTGACATGGTGATTGGGTACCTGAGATTTCATTGAGCAATTAGTTCCCCTTCGCTTATTAATATAATCCGACGGCAAGGTACCTGAAATCACTAGGCAAGTATATAATCCTTTCGCCTATTGATGTTACCCAACAGTAGGATACCTAAAATCATTGAACATATATATAGCCGCTTCGCCTATTTATGTGACTCAATGGTAGGGTACCTAAAAGCACTAAGCAAGTATATAGCCCCTTCGCCTTATTAATGTGACCCAACGATAAGGTTCCTGAAATCACTGAGTAAGTATATATCCACTTCGCCTATTAATATGACTTAACAATAGAGTACCTGAAATCAGTAAGGTTTAACCTACTTCGTGGTATCATATTAATTCTGAATATACTAAACCGACATGTCTAAAACCATGCTTATGTAAAGTAATATAATTACTACATAAGTATGCTATATGAATGATATCCATGTGTACAATTTCATAAATAGTTTTAAAACCAAAGAAATAAATTGTATGTGAGAATGTCAAATACCAATATGAAAATATAGATGCTTGTACCAATCCAATGACATATAAGATGCTCATGAAAGTGAAAATCGTTTCGTTCCAAATACCATTAACGATAAAACCAAGTGACCAAAATGCTCTAATACTTATATAGAATTTCAAGTAAAATGCTTTTAAAAAATATTGAAGTATACATGCCAAAAACAACATGTCCATGCCTCCGAAAGCTACTAAATAATGCAAAACCCAATGTAATGCACCGAATTTCTAAGATTCTAACATAGGAATCAATAGAATTAACACAAATCGACATGGATCAACATAAGGTAAGGGTACTCCATCAAATTGAGAAATAGAGTCATGTAGAGAGTCTAAAGACATTTAAAAGATATGCAAATCATGGAGGAACTAATCATATGACAATTATCAAATAGGTAGAATGTAGAAAATTAGAAATTTCTAGGGAAATCAAAAGGATAAACGAAGATACACCCCATAGAACCTTTTAA
>JAOXJP010045498.1:0-30529 GCA_025762735.1 Platanus orientalis
GAGAGAGAGAGAGAGAGAGAGAGAGTTCTTAAGCAACTCTCCTATGGGCCACTCTCCTAGAAGAATTCTTGTGGGCACCAACCACAAGGCATCCGTATTTGGAAGGTGGAAGAAAATGTTCTGTGATGACAAAGTGTCTGTATTGTTTATGGTGAATCATAAGTTGACACATTATGTGTTTGGGGTTCAAAAAAGTGTTAAGGTGTAAAAGAAGAGACTAAATTCAAAAACACATCATGTGTCAATGGCATGCCTTTATAGACTTGTGTCAACAAAGACAATCATTCCCCAAGGAAAATATATCCTCCTTTATCCAGTGTATCTCTTTATTAACATTCAAAGAGGTCGGACTGAGGTCTGCCCAAGCTCAGCCCAAAATGTTTTACTTGGAGCTAAACTTGGTTCAAACAAAACTTTGGATAAAAAAAGTTTGGCCCAAACTCAGTCCAACCCAAAATAGGTTGCTCCAGCCCAATTATTTATTGGGCCTAACATGTCAGGCTTTAGGCCAGCCCAGCCTAATTAACAGCCTTACAAAGAGCCTGTATTGAGGAAAAAGACAAAAGAAGGACTGTTTCAATAAGACCTTCCTCATGTGAGGCTGCCATGATTGAAGTTGGGGTCAAATCTTCTTGCCCAAATTGGTGTGACCAGTGTGTGATGGAATCACAGGCTGACACATGAAGTATATAAGGTCAAAAGCACAAAAAAGGTGTTCAATAAAATTTTGATACGCAAGGCACCAAATTCAAAAACACGTGTTAGTTTGTAGTGCATGTCACACAGTTGTCACACTAATTTTAGTCACATAAGATTTGCTCCCTTGAAATTGGATTGAGATGATGAATCAAGCGGTCTCATTCAATGATTGGGCAGGATGTTCTCACGTTCCAAGAAACATATTGTGAATTGAGCTCAAAAGGATTATTTTGGATGATGATTGTACAAATTCATTTCTTACCTTTTGGGAAATAATATTGCTTTGGCAAGGCTTGGGCTTAACCTTAGATTGTAATTAAGTTTAAGCCCCGCCTGATATCTTGGGTTAGGGTCACCCCTCAAGGTTGATAAGTGTCAATTGTTTGGACCAAGCCAGGCTTAGCTTTAACCATATCGACTAAATAGAAACCTTAGTTAAACTGTCTTCAGATTGTTAATCACATTGTAGAAACAAAGTAAACATATAGGCAATGACCCTGCTAGACTAGTGGCTAATAGGGTGTCAATGAGCCGAGCTTTTTTCAGCTCAGTTTGGGCTTGTCACATGAAGACAAAGGCTCGGATCGTCAGAATAAAAAAGGCCTAACGTCCTAATGTTCCATTAGCCTAATTTGACTTATTTGAACATTGTTATTGTCACAATATATAATATACAAATTCATTATATACATATATATATAATTATAAAATTCTTAATCAAACCGAGCTTGTTAGCAAGTTGAGCTTAATGAAGTTTGGCTTGGCTCAGGCTCACTTAGGAAATGAGCTTAAATCAATGATCAGACTCGGCTCTTAATGAGCTGCTAGCTCGGCTCATTGACATCCCTAGGCTAGGGGTGTCTCTCTAGAGGGTAGAGTCCGGATTGAGTCACAGTACCAATCCTTTCCTCTGTCTACATTGTCTTAAGCATTGTTTTAACACTCAGTCCAAGATGAGGAGAGTAGGGTTTGAATCATCTCAAGTCTTTATGGAGAGATACCACGCCAGTACCCACCTAGCAAGCGACACAATGCCTGGCAAAGGGTACTTTGATAAATACTTATGTACTTAATTATTGTGTATTTATTATGATACCTTCTTTGACTACATGTATGTATTAAGACACCCTCAGTGAGGCATCGTGTCATGCATTCGGTAATGGTGTGAAATCTCTCCATTCATCCTCCTGTCGATCTCATGTCATCCAATTGGTCCATCATCCGTCCACCTTGGCCCATCTTTCAAAATTGATGCTTTTGATTTCTTGGTAAATTATTGATTTAGTAAACTGTGCTTAGATCGAATGGTAACAGTTTAGGAACTACAAAATAGAGAATGACTGTTAGTGTTGACACAGGCCTATGTAGATGTGCCATTGATTGACACATGATGTGTTTTTGAATTTGGTGTCTCTTATTTTACACTGAATACTTTTTTAAATCCCAAACACAACATGTGTTTGCTTATAATTCACCATAAATACTATAGACACTGTGTCATCACAGAACATTTTCTTCCTATGAAAAAAAAAATGGTCAAACGTTGGAAGATAATTAGGTTGCTTTGATGGTCTTTCTTATTGGGAGGTTGGAGAGGATCGTCTGCTAGTGAATCAGTAGGAACTTCCTACTGATTTAACCATGTAGTGACACCTATATGATTGTTTTTGGTAAACCTCTCATATTTTTTTTGTCAGTAAAAGATTGTCTACTGGTGAATCAGCAAGAACTTCCTACTTAGTTTAACCACACCATGACACGTATTTGGAAGAAAAATGACAAATAAAATGAAAGTGATTTATCAAAAAAAAAATCAGATAGGTGTCACTGAGTGGTTAAATCAGCCGAAAGTTTTTGCTGATTCACCATTAGACGATCCGCTCCCTTTTTCGTCTGTTTCCTTCCAAATACCTGTCTCGATGTGGTTAAACTCAGCAGGAAGTTCCTGCTAATTCACCAGCAGCTGATCCTTGTCCTTGGGTGGTTTCCCATTATCACCTTGTGAAGCATATAAATATGTACCTAATGTATGAAAGATGCAACTTTGGCATAATTTCAAGTGAGATAGTCTCTTCCTTCTATCAAGTGTTTTACTTGACCAGGTGAGTGATTCATCAGTAAGAACCATGACGATCATATCTCCATATGCTATGAGTGATTCCAGTTCTAGTTGATTGAGTAATTCTCTACATATACCCTTTTTTATTTCGCCTTGATTCATTTTCAACACTCTCGAGCTACATCATTGACTAATCAATCCACTTGGAGAATTTTGAGCTAATCGAGTTTCCAAGTTTTTTAACACCCATCTAAAGTACTTAAGTAAAAACGAATGGATCTCTAACAAAGAGGGATAGCTTTTGAAAGTCTCCAATTGCGAATGCCCTATTGGATGAAGTTCGCTTCATCCCTCTTTAGGGATTCTTGATCTACTTCATAAGCTTAAATGCGTACACTACTATAGCACACAGTGTTCCTTCGAAGAGGGATACGAGTCCTTAATGTGATTGCTATTATAGAGTGCTCAAATAACATCGTAATTTATGAAATGGATATGCATTAACTTGTTTCCATTTAAAAGTAAAATATATATGCTTAGAGCCAAAATTCAATATTTTTGTAAATATTTTATATTTTAAAATAATGAAAACTATTAATTCAATGAACAATGATTAGTTATTAGTATGACTATAAATCATGTCAAAATGTGTGAATAATTTTATTTTATAAAATAAAATAAAATACCATAGCAATCAAAGGCAAAGTACTTAAAAATTTTGAAACAAAAATATATTCTTTACCCATTACATACATAAATAATGAATGGTGTTTGGGGCTAGGGGTGCCCTTGCACCGGTCAGATGATCGTGCGGGAGACCGAGGTCTTGGCGGAACGGGCCCTACACATCACAAAGGAAGAGTCAAGGAGCTAGACACCGGTGGGATGTCGGCCTATAACCCTCGGACGATCAAGTCAAATGGGGTTGGTAGTAGAATCCTTATCCAAATTAGGGTTTCTAATTTTTATCATACCTGGTGAATGAGTTGTTGTCCCCTTTTATAGGCTTGAGAAATGGCGTATCAAATGAGATTTAGCCTATCTCTTCCCCCACATTCTTCACCGCGTCCCCCTTGCTACCTCTGTCTTTTTCTCAGTGTGTTAGGCCAGCTGTAGGGAATATTTCCTCATAGTAAAGGCTTTCGGGTTGTTCTTATCCGCAAACATAGAGAGTAAGGTCGTTATTTTTCTTGCTCATCGCGAACTCTTAGAGATCTGACGCCTGTCGTAGTTACAACTCCTTTTTTTGGTGTTAAGTGGTTCAAGCAACACCCCGGGGGTGTTCCCGGGAGTCTTGGAGTGTCGGGTATTGGAGGGTGGAGTGAGTGGCTCAATGTTTCTTGCATAAGCTTAGGTATTGAAAGGTTGTCGAGTAGCCAGACCTTTCGTCGGCAGCCTCAATATCTTTTGGGCCTTGATATCTTGTGGGTCGTGGGACTATGAATGCTTCCTGGGTTGGTTTCCTCTCTGGGTTGGTTTCCTCCCTTGGTTTCCTCAGGGACTTACTGGGTTAATTTCTTTAGGGTCGGGGCTCTGTAAGTTTATTGGGGTCGGTTTATAGGGGCCTCGGTATCTTTCCCTATCAGTTACCCCCTCATTCTTGAGTCCAGGGTTACGTGGCTCTGAAATGTGAACTGTTTGTGACCATTACCCTTCGTTTTGGCACGTGTAGCTCGTCTTTTCGTTATCGAGGTGACATTGATTGGGGACAAGAGCTAATGATGGCTTTGCATTTAATGGGCTTCAGTAATCTAAGGGGCGTACTGGCACCGGTTACGAATCATGTCAAGCGTCATGTCTCTTACAGATCCCTAGGCCATCAGACGACTACTTTTAAATCCTTCAATAATTTTGAGATTCATGCATCGCCTCACTTCTCGGGTTAATTTCACTACCCCCAGAATGTGCGACACGTGTAGAGTCCATAATACTTGGGGTCGCCTATAAATACCTTTCCTAGAACAAGGCTTAATTTTTCTATCTCCCTTTTCTATCTTTCGTACTTTGCATCCTTTTTTAGGCAATTTTCAGTAATCCTTCTGCTTCATAGCACTTGTTTACTACTGTTTTCGACATCCATTGCACTTTCGGGCATTTAGTCCTCTCCATATCTGGCATCCCTCCTACTTCGGGCACTTGTTTCCTACCGTCTCCGGTGTTTCCCCTGTATCTTTCCTCCTTTTAGGTATCTCATTTTCATTTTCATAGCTTTCTCTTTATTTCCTTAGTCAATTTATTTTATGTCTTTTCCAGTGTTTTTGCTTTCTATCCATTTTTCTTTCATCTTTGTAAACCCATGGTGTTTAGGGATACCGTTGACTGGATGGTTGACAGTACCGACGACCTTTCGAAGGTCCAACAAAACCCTATTAAGCAGGCCATTGGCCAGCTCCTTCTAACGTTTGAGGGGCGGCAGGGGAGATTACCCCCGAGTAGGATTTCATCACTACCAGTTATGCCTCTGAGTTAGGGAAGCAAGCTTTGACTTAGTTTAGTTCCAAATTCTCCATTCCTGAGGGGGCTGTTCTTTCTTCCCCCTAGGGTACCCAGGCCTTCGAGGTCCTTGCAGGTAGCGTGGCATTGTATGAGTATACACTTCTAGCGGGACTTCATTTTTTGGTTCCCTCATTTTTTAGGGAGATGCTATTCTGCCTTGGGTTGGCGCAAAGACAACTGATGTCTAACACCTACTGGATAGCCATAAGATGTATGATTTTATGAGAATTAATATTTTAGGGGATGGTCCACCTCACCCTTAAAGAGTTTTTCCACTGTTACTGCCGAAAGAGCAAGAGCCAGGGTGGTTTTATTTTGCTAGCCGAGACCTTACTACAACTCTGGTGACTAGGCTCCCAAGCTCTAACAGCGGGTGGAGGGGCCGATATTTCTTCATCTCAGGCAAAGGCGGGGAGTACCTCCTGGGGGAGGTCCCTCTTGTGAGGTTTAACCAGGTCTTGGCATCGGTCATCAGCCCTATAGGTGAGTTGTCATTTTCCATTTTTTGCATATTTATTTATTTATGTAGTCTTCCCATTTTTCTATCTTTTTACGTGTTTGGTTTTTGTGTCAGTCTCGGAGGTAGGCGAGGTATCTCTCAAGGAGGAGGCCCGCATTCGGGAGGTCGTGAATCACTCGACCCACACCTACCCTTCTTTTGTTACTCCTGAGCACCTTCATAGGTGTGGATTCAGGCCCAACCTAGGTAGCTCGCTTTCTTATTTCTTTCTTTTACTTTTGTGTCGTCTTGTCTTGTTTTCTTTTCCTCCCTCCATTTTTTATGTGCACGACTAACTTCTGATCTCGGGTGTGTCTTATTGTGTAGTGATGACGCCGAATAGGAAGTTTTTGGCTCAGACCCGAGAAGCTAGGGCAGCAAGCTAGGGGGTGGCCGTGACCAACAAGAAATGGAAGCGACACTTAATCAGCGGGGGGCCTTCCTAGGTTCAGGCCCCCGAGGTTGCTCCTGAGGCAGCACCAGCTCAGCCAAGCTCCCAGCCCAGCCAGTACCACCCTCGACTCTCGAGGCCCCATTCACATTGTGGACTTAAAGGGAGAGACTTCCAGGTCTCCTCCACGCCCAGCCGCTGAGGACGATGTGGCAGTTCCTCTCGAAGTCACCCCAGCTATAGAGGTCACTCCTACTACGATAGCGACGTCCTCCCCCTTTTAGATGGCATCGACTTTTGATGCAGCTGTTGCCCATACACTTTCTTTCTCGTCTCTAGAGGGAGGTCAGTCTTCATCCAGGCCCTCGTCTTAGTTGTCGAAGCCAAGCCCTGAGGCAGAATATCTTTTAGGGGATGTTCCTCCCGAGGACTTCGAGTCCTTAGAATCTCTCGGCTCTTCCGTGCTCTACCGGGAAATGATGCATTACTCGGCCATTATTGGTTGCCTTAAACCCAAATTTGATGGCATACTCAAGCTCATTTCCCTCTAGTGTGACCAGAAAACTCCTCCCCCGGTGACACGATTGGTAAAGGATCCATCAGCATATACGACCCATGCTGCTTGGCCTGCATCCTCTCCCCCGAGCTCTTCCTCCTATGCCCTAGACTCACCCCCTGACTCGCGAATGTATTTGACAATAAAGTCTACCACTGTTTGACCCTTAATAGTTCCCCGGGGGTGGTAGTTGATTTCAAATTTGCTTAAATCCATTGACCACTTCACTAGTCTCCCAGATGTCTTGGGTTTATGTAGCATTACCTTTAGTGGCTAGTCGATGAGCACCCGGATGGTGTGTGCCTAGAAGTAGGGTCTTAGTTGCCTAGCTGTGACAACTAGGGTGAATGTCATCTTCTCGGCTTTCAGGTACCTCTCATTGGCTCCCCTAAAGGCTTGATTAATGTAGTATACTGGCATTTACACCCTGCCTTATTCCTTGACTAACACTGAGTTAACCATTATGCCTAAAACTAACAAGTATATATAGAGTACCTCACTGGACTTTGGTTGATTGATTAGTGGTGAGCGACCGAGGTGGACCTTGAGTTCTTGGAAGGCCTTATCGCATTCTTCATCCCAGCAGAATGCATTTTTCAGTAGACGAAAGAAGGGGAAACACTTGTTTGTAGCCGAGGATATGAACCTGCTTAACATTGCAACCCTCCTTGCCAGCCATTGCACTTCTTTGGCATTCCTAGGGTGCTGCAAATCGACTATGACATTAACCTTCTCAGGATTTGCCTCTATTCCTCCCTAGGAGACCATGAACTTGAGGAACTTTTTGGCGGATACTCCGAATGCACATTTGCTAGGGTTGAGCTTCATTTTATATTTCCTTTGGGTTTGGAATGTCTCGCCCAGATCCAGCAAATGTTGCTCGGTTGGTAATGAATGTCATTTTCATCTGGTTGGGCCCGTACATCCTTATCTGCTTATATCCCGAGAATGTGTCAATAAAGCTCAGAATCTAGTAGTTAGTTATTGAATCCACCAGGGTATCGATCCTTAGGAGGGGAAAACTATCTTTGGGGCATGATTTGTTGAGGTTGGTGAAGTCGACACACATTTGCCACTTCCCTTTAAGCTTTCTTACCATGACTACATTTGCTAACCACTCAGGGTAGTGGACCTCCCTTATGAATTGGGCTTTGAGTAGCTTTTCCACTTCCTCTGCAACGGTCTAGTTTCTTTTTAAGGCGAAGTTTTTCTTCTTCTACTTGATAGTCCTCAAGGCCAGTTTTACATTGAGCCAATGTACTGTCAGCCTAAGGTCAATCTCCGGCATGTCCTTATGCGTCCAAGCGAACACATCCTGATGCCCGATGAGGAAACTATGCAATTACCTCTTAAAGTCCTCTAGAAAATCTGATCCCACCTGGGTTGCATGATCGGGGTTCTTCGAGTCTAGGGTAACGCTCTCGAGTTCCCCTTAGCTCTACCACTGTTTGGGTCTTATCATCTCGAACCTCTAGACTATCGATTGACATGTTCTTCTTTGGGGGCGACTCTCCCTTGAGTGAGACCATGTAACATTCTTAGGCTACCACCTGCCCCCCCTAACTTCCCTGACTCCTTCAATCGGGAAACATATCAAAAGGTAGTAGGTCGAGGTGGCCACTCTCACCCGGTTCAGCGCCGGCCTTCTGAGAATGACATTGTAGATTAAGGGGTAATCAACCACTAAAAAATCGATTACCCTGGTGATATGCCGGTTACTTGTATTAACAGTGACTAGCAAGTTGATGGTCCCGAGGGGAAGCAACCTATCACCTATGAAACCAACCAAGGGGGATTGGATTGGCTTAAGTTTGTCTCGTCCAATACCCATATGATCCAAAGCTGGAAGATAGAGGATATCTACTAAGTTCTCATTGTCAATGAGGACGCGGTGTGTGATGTAGTTCGAGATGACCAACGTCACCACTAGTGTGTCGTCATGCGGTTGACTCACTCCTCGGGCGTTTTCTTTAGAGAAGGTGATGAGGGGATACTCTGTCTTATGCTGTTTAGTCGGCTCTTTTGGAACCATCATCTGACAGTCCCTCTCAGCTCGTATCTGCCTTATGTGGGACTTTTTGGTTGAACTGGACTCTCCACCCTCGGTGAGCCCTCCAACGATCACCTTGATTTCTCCTATCAACCCTTCAGGTCTCCTTTTCTCCCAAGTAGGAGGGTTTCTATGGGTGTCTTCATGTTTAACCGGGGGCCTTCCTGCCACGAACCTTTATAGTCATCCCCATTGGATGAGGGCTTCTATATGTTCCTTCAAATCAAAGCATCCGTTGGTGTCGTGGCCATGGTCCCGATGAAACGATAGTACTTATAATGATTTCTCCTTTTGGGACATTTGATATTCAGGTCGTCCTTGAGGTCCAGGAACATTTGCTCTATTGGTGCACTGAGAGGAGTGTAGTTCTGAAATCTGCTCGGGGGCAAGTTGGATCAAGGCCTGGCCCCTCCGTTATTGTTGCCCCATTTGGCCCGAGGACCCCTTTCATCCTAAGTGGCTTGCTGCTCCCTTTTCTTTTGTCTGACTGAGGGTTAGCCCTAGCCTCCTTTTCCCATCGGGTGTTGAGAGTATCCTCAGCATTCATGTGTTATTGTGCCTTCAACATAAGGTCGGCCATGCACTATAGGGGATTCTTCGAGAGTGAGAAGAGGAACTTGGAGGGCAACAACCCTGCCATGAGAGCGGTCATGATCACTTTTTCCTTGGCGTCGTCCACATGCAACATCTTCTTGTTGAACCGTGACATATAATCTCGGAGAGACTCACCTTTGATTTGTTTGATATTTAGTAGGTAGGTGGTGGGCTTCCGATATCTTTAACCGCCTATGAAGTAGCCGACGAATTTTCAATTAAGTTCTATGAAGTTCGAGATGCTCTTAGGCTTCAATCGATTGAACCAAACTAGGGCAGACCCCCTGATAGTGGTAGGAAAAGCCTGACACATGATCTCATTGGGGGCCACCTGAAGGTTTATATGCGTTTTATAGGCTTCCAAATGGTTAAGGGGGTTTTGAGTGCCGTCGAACATCTCCATCTGGGGTGGTTTAAACTTGTCAAGTAAGGGTCTAGCCATTACCTCTGGACTCCGGAGTGAATGGATGATCCGTCCTCTGGATAAGCTCATCGAAGGTGACAGGGGTTTTTCCCTTGATGGCCTTCTTTATGGTTGTCATCTCCCTTCTCACGTCCTCCATCTCCTCTTCCCAAATGTTAGGGGTATGAATCCTCTCCCTAGGCTAGAAAATATGGTTCGTCTCCTTGAACCTAGGTGTCGTGGCACTCCTTGCTTCGTCTTTTTGTTGTTGGCTACCATCACGACTCTCGTTGGGAGGGAGGTGGGGTCCCCGTTGCCCCGTTTCCTAGTTGTCGGGCTCACCCCTTCGACTTCTCAACTCCTGTATGATTTTCTGGTTTTGCTCCATGAGCAGTTGAATGCTCACTATTAAACCCTGAACCCGTTGTTCGAGGATAGCTACTCGGGGTTTTTTGCGGTGTCCTCCATCAGAGATGGAGGTTTCCTGTCTGTCATCTTTGGTGTTAGGGTTGTACTGAGCTACCATCGACTTGGTCTCAACCATGTGGACTTTCAATTTTTTGGGAAGGAGTATTCCCATAGACGACGCCAACTGATGGTGTTCGAGGCTGGGGGTGCCTATGCACCAGTCAGATGGTCACATGAGAGACCTAGGTCTTGGCGAAACGGGTCTTGCACAATACAGAGGAAGAGTCAAGAAGCTAAACACCGGTGGGGTGCCAGCTTCTAACTCTTCGACGGTCAAGTCAAATGGGGCTGGTAGTAGAATGCTTATTTAGGGTTTCTGATTTTTCTCATACCTGGTGAGTGAGTTGTTGTCTCCCTTTATAGGCTTGAGTAGTGGTGTATTAAATGAGATTTGGCATATCCCCTCCTCCACGTTATTCGCTGCTTTCCCCCCTGTTATCTCTATCTTTTTTTCAGTGTCAGACCAGCTGTAGGGAATATTACCTCCTGGAAATGGTTTTGGGTTGTTCTTATCCACAAACATGAAGAGTAAGGTCTCTACTTTTCTTGCTTGCCAGGGACTCTTAGAGATCCGATGTCTGTTGTGATTGCAACTCCTTCATTTGGTGTCGAGTTTAAGTAACACCACGGGAGTGCTCCCAAAAGTCTTAGAGTGTCGGGTATCGGAGGGTGGAGTAAGTGACTTGGTGTTTTCTGAGTAAGCCTAGGTATTGAAAGGTTGTCGAGTAGGCAGACCTCTCGTTGGCGGCCTCGATATCTTTTAGGTCATGGGACCGTAAATGCTTCCCGAGTTAGCTTCCTTGGAGACTTACTGGGTTAATTTCTTTAGGGTTGGGGCTTTACGAGTTTGTCAAGATCAGTTTATAGGGGCCTCATAATCTTTCCCATCATGGTTTTTCACAATTAAGTAAATCGTGTTTTTCATTTGCTAATAGTAACATCATGTGGATAAGTCTAAAATAAATTGACAAAGGTTACACTGTTTTATTCTTAATGTCATAATTCATGTAACTTAGAAACACAATATTGTTGAATTAATGTAATGTTCTAGGAGCCTCCGGCCTGGTATCATGCACACTAAGGGACTTCACTAGGTCCCATTTGGTCACAAGTGAAAGCTACCCACGAGGGTTTGAACCCAAACAAGTCTCCAAGGTGCAACATTTAATAAGATTTCCCATTGTCTGCACTTTTCATGCAAGAAAGCGACAGCGCAGGAAAAGTTGACAGAAGGGCTAAACACTTGACTAGTCCTTCTCCTTGGTGATAGACTCCAGAGTCCAAAGTAGTATGGCCCGCTTATCTTCAGAGAGAGTGGTCGCACTTTTTAGGCCCATTCAACTCCATCTTCCCACCTTCAGCTCCAACGATAAACCCTAAAGCTTCCTTGGCCTTGGACAAGATTCTTTTTCATCCTTATCCATCATGTGTAATCTGTAAATGTGTCTAACCTGTACTCAGGTGGGCCAACCTATAATGATGATCGGTCGACATTCAATCTTCATCATCCATCCTCGCGATCGAGGATGAGGTTCCACCATTCATTTCTGGACCCTGGTTCCAAATTAGCATTTCTCTTTTATGAATGTGAAGGTGGAAAATAGAATTAGGGTTCTGTGCAGTAATCTCTATCTTTAATAATTGTTTCTCATGTTGGAACATTTGGTGGTGAACATTTTGCCACACCTCAACGGACTTAATTTTCTTAATTAGACCCGAATCATACATGTGTCACATATGCATAGGATATGACCCCTACTCAATGGATCCCTTCTATGATAAATTATGCCAAAATTAAAATAATTAATAAGATAATTAAACTGTCAATTCATAAGTTTTTAATGGACCCACAGAATGGTGGTGTGAAGAAGTTCTACTTGAATAACTTGTTTTTCATGTTAATAAACCTGTTTAGAGCATGACTTTGAGCTTACTAGTGGTACACTAGTCTTAATTAAAATTATTGCCATGACACAAGACAAGAACCCACGTTATATATATATTTTTTTCATTAGAGTTTGTAGACACATATTATCCACAATAACTTGAACGTGTCGCAAGAGGATTCGCCTATGCAGATTGCGTAGCTACCTAATACAGTAAAAGGTTTTTTCTGATAATACAGTAAAAGGTGATGGTAAGTAAAATGTGGTTTGCACCGGAAAAGATTAGGTACGGAAATCTGTTTTTCCTGATCAAGGGGTGGACACATCAGCATTGAAAAGTGATAAGCACCCCCTAAAAAGTGAAAATCACTTTTCGGTACTGATATGTCAGCCCCCTGATATCATTCTAATACATCAGGAAAAGCAGATTTCCGTACCTAATCGCAGCCCGGTTTGAACCCCATGGATTTTGAGTTTTTCCTTCATGCAAAGTCAAGTTTATCTGATAAAAAATAAGTCCATGCATTGAAAAACTCTTGAATGAGCCATAGCTAAAGATTATATTTCCATGATGAAAATTTCAATATTTGGACAGTTGGGTTCACCCAATTTATATGATCATTCAAATAAAATCTCAATTCAATACCCCATCACACATTCACACCTGATAATTTATTCACGTGAGAATCATTGCTGCAGATGATAAGACCTTGTTACTCAGTGGTTTCAAGGATTAATGATAATGAGTGCATATGGAAGACCCACAAACCTCTCTGTACATTTGGAAAACAAGTTTTCGTTTTGCTTGTGCTTAATATGTTAACTAAGATCGGTTTCTTGTGACACTACTGAAAGGTCCTCCATGGAAAAGGTTCCAAATTTCTTGTAGCCGAAATATATACAGTTAATAAGTTTCTTCTTCCTTCTTTTTTTCTCTTCGGTTTTTTTTTTCAAGTCAAAAAGTCAAAACCAGGTGGGTCCAACAGAGGTAAAAAACCATGCATACTCCACTACCCTTCTCATATCAGCCAACTGTATTACGAGGATTAATGGATCTCCTACACCTAATTTGTCTCCCCCCCGGTGTCCCCACACACAAAGGAGGGCTTGGATTATGTGCAAACGAATCTCGTGAAAACTGTGTAAATGGCATTAGAGGGGCTGATGCATCAGTACTGAAAAGTGATTTACACATTTTGGGGGGCACTTATCACTTTTCGGCACTGATGTGTCCACACCCTGATGCCATTTTCACAGTTCTCACTAGATTCGTTTTCATCTAATTATTTTCCCCACAGGATGGTTTACAGAGTTGAAATTGTAAAAAAAAAAAATCAATTGAAAAAGTAGATACCTAAAAAAAGGCACCAAACTCCAAAAAATACGTGTCAGCCTGTGGTGTGGGGAAATGGGGGACAGACAGATTTGGGTCTAAGAGATTCTTTCTTCCTTTATTCAGAAGCTAATTGGTGCTTTCTACAACCAAAAAAGGCCGCAAGGGAGGCAGGGACAAGCACTAACATTGATCATTAGGGAGTTGTGACAATCTCTTTATTTTTCTGTAATATCATAGGGGAAGATATGGAGAGGCACCAAGCAGCTTCATCAAAAATGGATCGCAAAACCATTGAGAGAAATAGGAGAAAACACATAAAGACCCTCTACTCCGAGCTCAATTCTCTTCTACCAAATCAACATTCTAAGGTTGGTTCTCTCTCTCTCTCTCTCTCTCTCTCTCTCTCTCTACACATACACACAAATGTAACAATGGTCTTAGATGTAATTGCAGGAGGCGGTGACGCTACCTGATCAACTAGATGAAGCTCTTAATTACATTAAGAAGTTGCAGAAAAAAATGGAGAGACTGAAGGAAAGGAAAGAAAAAATAAGGAAAAGCATGAGGAGTGGAATGATGGTGGGGTTGAGAACACCCCAAATTGAAATTCATGATTTAGGTTCTACTTTAGATGTAAGTCTGATAAGTGGGTTCGACAGTCAGTTCATGTTCTATGAGATTATCCGTGTGCTCCAGGAAGAAGGAGCTGCGATTGTCAATGCTAGTTTTTCTGTGGTTGACGGTACATTCTTCCACACAATACATTCAGAGGTATTTTTTAAGAAAATTATACTCTAAATCACTTTGATTTTAAAAAATAAATGAATTTACTTTTTTTTTTTTAAAGCTTTTTTGTTGCCTTTCTTTTGTGTAGATTGGAGAGTCTACACTTGGTATTGGAGCTGCTAGGATATCTAAGAGACTAAAGAAGTATGTCCATGAATTTCAAGCTCTTTGAAGATGTGGTCCAGACTGTCCAGCAGCATGCAGCTTTGAAGAAACAAACAGCATTTTTTCATGTCTTGGCTGGCTGTTTTCCAAATGAGGTATTATTCGACAAGAAAAGTCGAATGAGGTCTGTAGCACAAATGGAGGACCCCAAAACTGGGCTGTCAAACATGTTTAAATTCATTAAAGTGAGTAGACAGGTTTTTTCTTTTAAAGCTAAACTAGCAAGAGAGATGATACTTGTGTTTGATGATTAAGCACACTAAACAGAAAGGTAGAAAAATAAAAAATAAAACTAAAAATCAGCCAAATCAACTACTATTAAAATCTCATAATTTCAACTTGCATTTTCGATTAGTCTTACTATACAACTAAATCAAGAAACAAAAAATGAATCTTAGCTAGTGGGTTTATAAGTTTGTGTTGGGGTAATGTCTTGTATTCAACCGGGGTTATTATCGGGGTTTCTTGATTTCCATGCTGCCACATTCATTGCAATCTCTATTTCTGCTCATAGTGAAATCTCTCCGCCGTTTTTGTCTGTGAATGTGGGTTTCAAGCCGAACACATAAATTGTCTTCTTCTGTGTGATTGCGGTTTGCATTATTTTTTCTCTCCTATTTTGTTAAATCTAGGTTTTCTGCACAACAGTTTGCATCAACATATCAGTTTTATAGACACTGGCAACACACCATCAATCTCGCAGATATCTTCAACTATATATGTAATCGAAGCATTCCTAAATTTGGAGATCTTAGGCATAAAGGCTGAAATGGTTCTGTTATTTTAAGTCATATTTTGTTCATCTACTGTGAGAACATTTGGGTGACAGAGCAGTTGTCTAAAACTACAAGAAAAGAAGAACTGGTAAGGGTATTTTTTATGGTGCAGATAATCCTATTGAGGGATCACCATAAGAGTTAGCAGCCCTGGTTTTCAGTAGTGTGTGCACATAATGTGGAAAACCTATCTTCAAATGAATGAGACCTCTACTAATAATGTTACTTGGTTCAATTCAATTCAAAAGGAGATATTGTATTAAGTCATATGTTTGAGGGATAGGAATAGGTCGACTCTCGTAATAAACATAAATAAGTTAACCAGATCCATTAAATAAACTCAGTAATATTTTTTAGAATAAAAATATTACCTTATCAATGGATTTCAATCTTTGCTTTGTAATATTAGAGTTTTGTACATCTTGGATCGCATACCACGTGTGGAGATTCTGCTTTGATGCATAAGTCCAACCGTTTCTCAACAACTAGATCAAACACAATCCCAAGAGCATTTAGGGTTATTTGAATAGTGTGATACCTTATATCGGGTAGATCCTTAACCCTTATTCCTCTTACTACAATGACAGAATTTCAAGTTCTAATTATTGTTTCTTAATCGATCGAA
The DNA here is from genome assembly GCA_025762735.1 of Platanus orientalis. Classification (NCBI taxonomy): domain Eukaryota; kingdom Viridiplantae; phylum Streptophyta; class Magnoliopsida; order Proteales; family Platanaceae; genus Platanus; species Platanus orientalis. The sequence continues at coordinate 15,790 of JAOXJP010045498.1, forward strand.
CTCTGCGACCACATTGTGGATCTCGTCAATCCGATTGTACTTATGGGTTGTAATCGGACTTTAAGATCAAAAGTTAAGGCCGTTTAAAGTTTAAGGGAAAATTTTGATTTCTTATGATCAATGTGCTCCATAAACTGATTGCAACTTGCTACACTACATCATTTTTACTTTTTAGTTCATTTTTTTCTAAGACAATTACTTGGGTTTCACCTATGGTTCAGGGGAAATGTCTCTACATACCACCTATGGTCTTTGGTTCAGTCTAACCCTGAATACGACTTACCAACCAGCCTTGAATGGTTCATTTACCTATGAAGTTCAAGGTTGGCTCTTGAAGTGTTGTGAATTGGAGCTTAATTATGTTATCTTTAAGATCTTCATGTTGCATCTTCAATGTTTTTGTGGTCCTTCTTCATCCAGTCTTGAAGAATGTGCTTTGCCTTCTGAAGTTCTCTCATACTTTAACTTGGACTAACATGACTTAATGTATACAAGTAATTGCAAACATGTGAAATTATAAGATTGACCACTACTTACATCATGCACTTTACATTTGGGAATGAAATTGACAACTACAACATTTTACAATAATAGAAATTGAGATTATAAAACAATTGGACTTATACCAATTTTTTTTGAAAAAAAAAACCTAGACTTAATAGTGAAAAACAAGGAGTTTTAGATAGGGAAAGTTCACATTTGGGAGAGAGATTAGGTTATCATTGAAAGAGATACTATTGATGATATGAACATGACTCACCACCATGTAGCTTTATGTTTCTATGTTGGCGGAATGGTGCACTTTCAATTAGAGCATCACTTTCAAGACACGTGGTAGGAATTTATTCAACTTGCCCCTTTTGTGAATTGGAGTATGAGACTCTAGAACACTTGTTTTTTGAATGTGAATTTGCACAACTCATTTAGTTTGGGTCATCATCGTTGGGCCCTCATATTCGAGGACAGCAAAAAGGATTTTTAAAATGGATCTTAGAGTGGACTTGGCAATATCTATACAAGTTGATAATCGTACTCGGGGTCTTAATTCTATGGCACATTTGGAAAAATTGAAACAAAAAAAAATCTTTGAACATCAATCTATATCTAGAGTCCATCATTGTCATTTCATCTACGTTGATTCATGAGTACAACAGAGTAAATAGACCAATGAACATAAAGGTTGATTGAGAAATGGAGTTAGAGATTTCAAGACCCTTCAGAAGACTACGACATATCCACCTCGTGTTAGATCTCTTAAAATAAATGTAGATAAAGTTGTTGGGTAGACTAACACAATAACAACTTTACTTCAAGACTACTTAAGTACTTTCAGTGGAGGAATGACCAAAGATCTACAAGGGTGTGTTGTAGAAGCAAAACCATATGGTTTTTACCTTTAGATAAGGCTTGCAAAGGAATATCCAAATTATCCTATTATGCTTGAAGGGGACTGCTTCCCAATTGTTAAACTTCTCAAGGAGGCTGTTGGGGATCCACCTTGGTGTTTTAGAGCATTTATTCGGGATTGTAGACATAGCATGGTTTCCTTTAATAATATCCAAATATCCTATGTTTCTTGAGTTAGCAACAACACTATGCACAACATCATGGGCAACTTAACTACCATTGTTACAATGAAATCATGTGTCCTGGTGAATGATTCGAGTTGAATGAATTTGAGCTTTAGCTTTTTTTGATATATATATATCACTTTTGTACCTTTTGAATATTTATTCTTATTACGAGTATGCTATAAAACATTTTTCTTATCATATATGTTAGTTAATAACATTGAAAAATTTATACTTGATTCAATGTAATTTTTTTATGATTTAAAAAAATATATTTGTATATAAATGTATATAGAAATATATAAATTACATTTATTATTATAATATTATAATATTTTTGTTTCTAATTTGTCTCCTTGTGCATTATGAGAATAGTGACTCGTGGGCTGACCCAAAAGGGATCAAATCACTTGCTCTCAATTATATAATTTTAGAGTTGTCACTCAGGTTAATAAAATGGGAACATGAGAACCCATATTTTTATTAAAAACCTGATTTTATTTTTGATGATCTCTAACGAACAAAAAAACATTTGAGAACCAATAATCCATTTATGGAGTAGGAAGATACTAGGCAGCCACAACCGGCCGATTTAAAATTGGTTTCTACTTAGATTAGAGGATTCTAATTTTTTTTTACTTGATAAAAAAATTAAATAAAAGGAATATTATTATGAGTTGAATGACATGAAATTAATCATTAAACAAGATTACAAAAACAACAACAAACAACCTTATCGCAACAATTATTAAACAAGATTAAACAGTCATAAATGAAAACATATGAAATGGTCCATGAAATAATTATAATAAACTTTTAGCATGCATTAATACTAAAAAATACAAAAGTTTAACACAAAATTATGCTAAAAGAATAACATTAAATATGAAAACTAAGATTCTAATATGGAATTACACTAAAAAATGTTTAAATTATAATATAACATTATGTTAATAAGAAAATATTGAAATATTGGTCTGATATTATGCTAAAAATAAAAGTACAATATTACAACTATGCTAAAATAGTAGTGAGGGTTTTAATAAGGTATTAACCTAATAAGAAAAATGTATAATTCTGATATGCAATTATTAAAAGAAAAAAATGCTAAATTTGAAACATAGAACTATGCTAAAAATAAAATACTAAAAAAAATCATAGGATGAAATTATGTTAAAAGTAAAATGCTAAAAATCCTGTGATGGAAATATGCTGAAAGTAAATGATAAAAATCCTGAAGTGTTACTATTCTAAAAATAAAACACTAAAGTCCTAAGAGGGAATTATGCTAAACATAAAATACTAAAAATCAAAGATAGAATTATGCTAAAAATAAAATACTAAAAAAATATTAAAATATAATTATACTAAAAATAAAATGACAGGATATTAAAATGTAATCATGCCAACTTAAAACATTCTACAAAATGATAGAAAACTAAATCACAATAAGATTAAAAAAACTAAACAACTAAAGAAAAAGTAAAATAAAAAGCTAATCTAGAGTAAAAAAAAATCAAAATAGATGAGAGAACTTAGTTGTAATCCATGTTTTGAGCTTGAACTTGCATCTTTATTGTTAAATGACCAAAGTCTTGATATGTGTTGGTATCTCAAGCACACATCAATAGGTAGAAGTTTGAGTTTTCGAGTAGATAAGTTACTCTTTTTTCTTGTTTATCTTATCCAATAAGATAGATTCCATTATGGGATTGTTGGGGGTCTTTAGGGGGTTTGTGGTCAATAGGTTGTTGAGAGTATCTAGGAGAAAGTTGGGATTCATTGTTAGTAGTTGGTGAGTCTTATGGTTGAGTTGAATTGTATTTAAAAGTATGCAATGAATTGAATGAAGTAACATGTTTTCTGCTTAATTTATCCAAGTAATTGGAGGGAAGGATTCCCTTGAATGATCCATTAAATCATGAACTCACCCCATCTTAATCGTTTCATCACCATGAAGGAAACGAGACCTTCAATCAAAAGGACATAACAAAGTGGTGTTAAAGCCAACTAGGACCATGGCAGACCATTCCTTATCAGACTATGAGTAGAAATTCAAAATCTTAAATCTGCCACTGAAAAGCAAGGCCACACACTCAAGAAGATTTTGTTGTGACTCAATGCTCTCAACTTAAAATATGAGTGATTGATGAATAGTGCTCAAGTTGAACATGGGGAGCACAATAAAGGTCAATCACAACGATGATCCAATAGAGTTGATGGGAACTCTAGGACTTCTCAAGATGAGACATTGGGTTCACTCCAAGGTTGAACCATTAAGCTCAACCTTCCTTGATTTGAGTGTGGTAACCCATCTAAATGGATATATCGTACCAAACAATTTTTTCCTTCCACCAAACCATGTTTGAACAATGAAATACTATAACTTCTTTTCATTTGGAAGGAGAAGCTTTCCAATGGTGTCGTTGGTTGGAGAAATCTCAAGGCACACCCACATGGGCTATATTTGTAACAACCCTCCTTATTTGGTTTGGTTCCACTGAGTTTGAGGATTATGCAGATATGCTCACCAAGGTAAGACATACTTCAACTGTCATTAGTATCAATCGCAATTTGAAAAGTTGGACAACCGAATTGAAGCACTTACTAAGTCTTTTCTTATTAGTTATTTTATTTGTGGGCTTTAAGAAAGAAATACGAAGGGATGTTCAAAATTTTCATCCCAAATCTCTTACTACTACAATTAGACTTACTCAATTGCAAGAAGAAAATCTCACTTTCATATGAAGACAAGCTCATCCAAAGATTTTTTAAAACTCACAACTTGGAATCACTAACAAGGGTGGATCATCTACACCTACCATCAAAAGGTTGACACCAATGGAAGCCAAGTGGAGGAGGGAATTAATGGGACATTGTTATAACTCTAACAAAAAAATTCCACCCTAGTCATCAATGTAAAACTTAAAGTTATTTATGATTAATGGTGGATGGCCCGAAGAGAATTAGGAATAGATTGAAGTGGTTGACATGGTGGACGAAGGGGTGGAACAACATGAAGAAGCTCCTGAAATCTCATTGCATGATATAATTGGTGCTCCGGCATTGTAACCTATAAGGGTAAAAGGTAACCTTGGGTCTTAATTATATTTATCGTAGTTTTGAAAACCAGACCGAACCAAGTTGTCTAACCCACCTTGACTAGAACCAACACCCTAAATGGTTTTATAAAAGCTTAAAATTGTAATATGCCAAAACTACATATAATTGCCAAAACTAATCAAAACCAATTGGTTTTTTTCAAACCTGGTTCTAATAAAACCAATCAGTTTTTAATTTTTTAGTAAATTAAGAAGAATAAAATTTAGAACATGTCTTTTCAAATTTTAACCCGGCTTTCCATGCATTGTTTTATTTTTTGGTATTTTGTTAAATTTTTGGCATGTGTAAAAATTAGGGGAAAAAAAACCCAATCATAAGCCTTCTAATGCATTATGAATTGTTTTATTTTTTTGGTATTGTACTACATTTTATTTATGTTTGAAGTGTAGCAGTTAGATCATGTAAATCGATGGTTAAACCCAGTTGAACCTAAACTGTCCACCTTACTGGTTAATGGCCAGTCCAATTCTCAAACTATGATATTTATTGAATAACAATCTCGATTGGTATAATATCACTAAATTTAATCTTGTAAAAAAGTGAGTTGACTTACATGCTGTGACTAATTTGACCACACTATTGGTTGGCATTTCTAATATGTACAAGACTAGCTAAAACCGTAAAAAAAACATGTTCAATTAAAAAAAATAGGTGGAAGAAAGAGATATGAAACATCACACGTCAATGTGTAGTACATGTAAAGTTGCTTTTACTTTTACCAAAAAATTGAAAGAAATGCCTACTTTAAATCAAGTACACTATTACTTTTACCACAAAAAGTTACATATGTTTGTGAGCCAAGCTGAGCTCAGCCCTCAGCTCGTTGCAAGCCTGAGCCAAGCCTAAGCTTGGCCCTTGTGTAATGAGCTTGAGTTGAGCTAGGCAAAGCTTGGCTTAGCTCAACTCGTTGACACCCCTAAAAGTAGTACCCATAATTTTGAGGACTTAACGATTGTTAAGATAAATGGGATCAAGGTGATGCCAAGTGACCATTTTCATGTAATGGTTGGCACGAAAAATGGTGAGTGAAGGAAAATGCCAAGTAATCTCTGTCACATTCCAAGGACTCACAGTCCAAACTGATTTCTACATCTTACCACTCAGAGGGTGTGATGTTGTATTGAAGGCTCATTGGTCATGAACCTTATGCCTAATCCTTTGGGATTTCATACAATTGTGGATGTATTTCTCTCTTGATGGAAAGGAGTATACTCTTAAGGGGTGTCAACAAAAACAATGGAGGTAGTTGATAGTCAACAAATGATGATAGTGATGATACCAAACTCAGTTCACCCAGATGGTCTTCTGGTCACCCTTGATTTGGAATCTCCAGCACGGATCTCACCTACACCAAGACAACGAATGGCATCATTGTGGCACCGGCTTACACCCCTCTGACACTCAAGTCAGAGATCGAAGATCAGAAAATTCTTATCTTCCCTTACTTTGAGTGATTGTACTTACTCTCTTCTCCAGGGGTTCTCTCCTTAGTATAGGAGTTCTTCTTATTGTCCCACGTGATTTGTCAGGAATATTCTTCGACTTAGTTAGAAGAACGTGGATGAGCAATACACGTGTCAGCATCGGATTACTTGTTATTCTGCGTCTTGTAACCATATTTTCGTCCTAATTGTAGTCGACTTGACCATTATTGTTTAATGAATTATCTATCAGCTCGATAATTACAAACGATCATACCTTGGTTGCCTACTTTGTAGGGTCGCTTATTAATATTCCTCCATCTACCAATCAGTCGGACATTGTAATATTTTATTATCGATAGGTCAGTTGGTCCGTTGTAAGGCTCTGTCACTGATTGGTCGTTCAGTATGTGCGACCATGGGTTTGAATCGGGCATGGATTACTCGATGAATTGGTAGGATAACTGGTTGGTCCAAGGTGGTTCACTCAGTCAATCGGATCGGTCAACTCGGGTCCAAATTCCTCATTATCAGATAGTATTAGAAAGAATGGGAAGGAATGGTCTTATAGTTGTTTAGTCTGGGTGGTCATTCCTTAATATCACCAAATGATGTGTAGCTTAAGAGCTTGCTACACTAATATGATGATGTATTTTCTGAGCCAAAAGGATTGCCTCCATCCAAAGCACACGATCATAGGATTATATTGTCAAAAGGCAATCACCCAATCAATGTCAAGCCATATCATTATCCTCACTTTTAAATGAATGAAATAGAGCAAATTGTTCACAAATGGCCTAGCATAAGTCCTTATTCCTCTCCAATGTTGTTGCTTTGTAAGCACGATAGTAATTGGCACCTCTACATGGATTATTGAGCACTTAATCAATAAACCATTAAGGATAAGTTCCCAAATCCCATTGTCGATGAGTTGCTTGATGACCTTCATGTTGTTTGTTTATCCTTATAAATCATTAATTTTTTTTATTTTTTAGAATATTTAGAATATTAAATCTAACACTCCCATGATCACCATATGTAAATCAAAGATTTAATTAAGTAAAGATCATAGGAAAATATCTCGTTAGGTAACCAACCCCATATGCAAAGTCTCCCCTCCTCCTCTAAAGCTCTCCAGGCTTCTCATAGTTTTAGAAAATTTACAGGATACATTCCAAATGTTGGTAACTCTATTTATAGAGTTTTAGAGAAGTCAAAGATGACCTAGGGGATGTGGGATTCTTATCCTATGTTGTGGGCCCAACATCCTTAATTTAGTCAAACTACATTAATGATATTCTCTATCTTTTATTAATTAAAAACTGACTCACCACTAATTGTAAGAATCCCTATAATATATTTTAACTTACCTTTCAAAGATAAGAAATTAACAATAAGGCCCTTCCTTATAGATATTTTACATATATGTCCTTTCATTGTACAATATTCATTCATGACCTTCATGATAAAATATTAATCGTTGTTTATCCTCATTGGTCATTAGTATATGGTCCTTAGGAACTTAATGAATTGATTGGACATCTGAAACATACTTTTAAAATATTGACAAACTATTTATCAAAAAACACTGTTACTAGATTTTCTTGTCTAATCGAATCATATATATAATATATCTCATATTTAGATGCATTGGATTTTTATTGGGCATTAGCACTCTCTCAAGTATCAAGTTAATTATCCAAACTACTTATGATATAGCCATCAATTAGGCATCGCTAGTTGGTAGCTCAAAACAATCAACAAGAATACTTAGAGAAACACAAATCCCTTAGGTCTAAAAAGAAGTCTATTAATTAGAACAACACTTATCTTGACATAGAGGTTTTACTAAGTGTGGTCATAATGGATCCCTTTAGTGCATTTATATAGTACACCTACATGCAAGCTAAGAGTCTCAATTTACTAACGGAGATTACATCACTCCACAATATGGTAGCTCTATATATGGTAGCCCTATAAGTCATGTGTTAAGCTTCACCCACAGTTGTAAAGTTTCAGATCTATAAGAACTAAATTATTTGATCTCTCCACACATTCCAATGTAATTGACACCCTATTATGTTACTTAAGGACCGTCTATCTCATCTCATGAGATCAAATAATTATCCTTATAATAAAAATAAATGCCTGTGATGATGGAATTAAAATGTTCTTCATTAATTAAATTAATATATATATATATATATATATAGAGAGAGAGAGATTATGTCAATGTCTTTGTTAGGACACATAATTCAAGCACTTCATGAGTCACATTATTACTCTAAGCTTGATCTCTGATCTAGATACCACTAGACCAAGGTCTATAAAGAAGGCATTCCAAAAATTGCCTTCAAGACTCACAAAGGTCATTACAAGTTATAGTAATGCCTTTTCGCCTCACCCGTGAGCCTTCAACTTTTTAGATTCTCATGAATGAGATATTTTACGACATCTTTATTTATAGTAGAACATGGGAAAACCTTTTTATCATTTACAAATTGTCTTAGACATATTGCAGACTTACAAACTATATGCAAAAATGTCAACGTGCAGGTTTAGGCAAGTGGAGATTTAATATCTAAGCCAAATTATTTTTCCTAAGGGAGTGTCCATGGACTCCAATCATCTTGAATTGGCCACATCCAAGCACACCTAAAGCCTTACATGGTTTTCTTGGATTCACTAGATATTATAGAAAATTTGTTAAAAATTATAGAAAGGTGTCTGCTTCCTTAATAGAATTGCTTAAGAAGAATTCTTTTAACTAGACCTAAAGAGCTGAACAAACCTTCTAAAGACTCAAGGAAGTTATGACACAAATTCCAGTGCTAGCTTTGCCTGACTTAACCAAGCTATTTGTTGTAGCATGACACTTCTTGTAACACCTCGTGTTATACTTTAAAGGGTAAAATTGTAATTTTCATCTATAAGGGTAGAATTATCATTAAACATATGTTAGGCAAACCTTAGAGTGATTTAGGGACCATTTGGATCAAGCTTGAAGTGTAAGACCCAAGTTGGGCTTTGAACTTATCAAGTTCAAAAGTTATCTTGATTGCAAATTTGGGGTAACTTTTCAAGCCTACTAACACCAATACCAAGTAAACTAGAGTATGAAACATACCTTGTTGGAAAAGGTCTTCGATTCTAGTTTCCAAATTATTAAACGGTTTACAATTCAGAGTTTTGTAGCGAAAGTTATGGTCATTTTACGAAGGGTCGTATATGAATTATTTTTCTGGGAGAAACATGATCAATCATGGATCTTGTGATCAATCATGAAAATTTATTTTTTTCCTAATCAATCACGAACCAAACAGAATGGCTCTCGGGACTTTTTGAGTGATCTGTGATCAATCACAGATCTCGTGATCAATCACGGCATGCCTATAAACGCTAAAAAGTGCTAAAATTTATTTTTATGTCATTTTTATGTAGCTTTCACCCATTGGACGCGCACAAATGTGAGATTCTATCTTGGACAAATTAAAACACCTCTAAGACCTCATTTAGGTCATTTAGAATAAAAATATTAAAGTTTAGAGAGGTTTGAGAAGCTTGGGAGAGGAAGAGGGAGATTTTCCCCAATTTGGTAAGTTTTACTTCTAACTTTGAAAATATGTTAGATTAAATGTTTTTCTTCTTATATCTAGTCTACATGACTATGGATTCCTTTTTATCTACCTTAGTTTATTGTTTCTAAAAATGGATTTATTTATCTACACAAAGAAATGAAGGTTAGACAAAGGTAAAAAGATTTTAGAGGAGGATCTTCCTGTACATTAAAGGTTTAGGCATTTGGTGAGTTGGATATGTTGTTTATGCACACTTTCCTTTATTAAGATCATAAATTTATGTAAAATGATCTTGGATTTGCTGGTTCTACATCTATTTTTTATGAGTTTAATTATTTCGTTATGTAAAACCTCGATTCCATGTATTATATGATTGAATATGCATTTTATGCTCACTTTCTTTTCTCAGGATTTTAGGTTTGATGGTTATGGGTTATATTTTGGTGGATTCATCTTTATTTCCTTTTAAGAATGTTGATTTCTTAGAGATTGATAATGATTCCTTGATATAAGCATGTTGGTTAGTACTTTCTTGTTGGCTGTCATGATATTCTTGAGTTATGGAGTTGTGATATTGTAAATGGAGCTTTATGGGATGATTTGGATGGTCTCTAACATATGTAAAGGAGTTTGGGAGTTTGATTTACATGGGTTATAGGGATTGGAAAGGTTTCATGTGGTGAAGATTGGGTTTACCCTTTAATTTCCCTTGAGTTTATTAATTCTTGCACTCTACATGTTTGATAGAATGTCTCTTACAGATTTTACATATTACTCACATGTTTCTTGGATGTCTTTCAATACCTTACATGAGTCTAATGTCTTCTATGATAAATTAAATATATGTTAGCTTATGACAAATTGTGATGATCTATTGATTTTCTATGTTAGTCAATTTCTCTCTTTGATATGTTTTATTCAATTCATGACATACCATGATGAATTGTGTTAATTCTATTAATCCTCATGTGGTTACATTACTATTTATATTATGGGATATCTCTTAGTGGCATATACATGTTATCATTGATATGATTTACTCTGGGATTTTCATGTGGCTCTTTACACGGGATTTCTATATGAGTTTTTTAAAAAAGATTTGAGATACTTAGTTTTTAACTTATATGAACTTTGTCATAAAATGATTTTACATCCGTGAGCATCCCTTATGCCCCTAGTTATGGGTCAAGTACATTTACTTGCATATAGGCATTTGGCACCTTCCATGTGATTTTCTGCTACAACCATTGGATTCTTCATGAGATAGAACATGTAGATATTTTAAAAAACATAAGTATGTAGTATCTACCTTATTTTATAAAAACATGGTTTTGGATGTGAGGATTTGATGTGATACCCTTATGCAAAAATATGCCATTTTGGGCCCGGAGACCCCTAAGTAGGTTGGTCTTTATGACATTTATATGTGTATGGTCTTTATGACCCTAGAGACCCTTGTATGAGTTGTTTAGACATAGCCCTGTAGACCTCTATGTGGGTTGCCCCTTGTGGGCCCGAAGACCCTTATGTGGGTTGCCCTTCGTGGACCTGTAGACTCCTTTATAGGTTAGTCTTTATGACTACAGGTACCCAATCACGGGATCACATTAATAGGTGAAGACGGCTCTAGTGGCCCAATATATGTGATGTGATGTGCTATATCGGAGACCCTTACTCGGGTTATGTGATATGTTTTGTTAGTGACCTTTATGGTTTATATATAATATGTTGTGTCAAAGATATTACATTGTTTATGTGATTTGCTTTACTAGAGACATTATATAGTTTATATATGACATGTTTTGTCGAAGACCTTACATGACGCATGTGATTTGCTTTGTCAGAGGCCTTTCATGGTTTATTTACACTCAGATATGTTATGTGATAAAGACCTCATATCAGTTGACATGTGGCATGTAAGACCTGACATGAGCTATGTAGCACTTGGCATGCACATATAGTACTTAGTATGTGGCATGTAGCATGTGACATATGTAGGATTCAGTTTAGTTCACTTTGGACTCTTTGGTGATTATCTTTTGACATGTGTATACTTATTTCATAATAGGGATACATGTTAAGTAAATTTGATGTACTCTCATTCCTCCTTTGATTTCTTAGTTTATTTTGATTCTTCCTATTTGCTACTGTGATTATCTTTGGCCTCATTTTTGTGTTGTATAAACTGCATACTCTTCCGTTAAGCCCGTTAAGCTTACGTCAATTAGCACCACCCGCAGATGTGTAGGCGCACATGTTGGATTGCACCTTAGAATGAGAAGAAGTTGATGGAGGGGGCTTTCAGGCCCAATGATGATACATTTTATTTTAGTTTTCATTTACTTTATCAAAGATGTAGTACATTTAGTCTTTGTTTATTTGAGATGGACCCCTTCGCAGGCAAGGATTGTATATACTTTATGAAAAGATTTAGGTCATTTTATTTTGGATGGTTATGAGATACTTTTGGATGAACATGATGTTATTTCTATTTCAGTTGCATGGAATTTTAGTTTATCATTGTTATTTTATTTCGTTGCAATGTGATTGTTATTTTAAATGGACTAAAATGGACGTAAAAAGATAAGCAATACATTCATCTGAAAAATAATATGTGATTATGTGAGAAGGTTGATGACTCACTCCGAGCTCGTTGATCTTTCCGCTATGAGAAATGGGTTCGGGACAGGTCATTCCCATATCAAGGATCTAAACCTGGCCCACTTCATGGCCCATGGATTTGAGACTTGACACTTCTTGAGTGGGAATGGTTGGGGGTACTTATGCAAGAAAGAAGTCCCATTGCCTTTATTAATCAAGTTTTACAGGGAAAAAGACTAAAATTGTCCACTTATGAAAAGGAGTTATTGACCATCATCATAGTTGAATCTCTTGGGCTAGTGATTCATAATCAAAACTGTTCAACAGAATTTGAAGTACCTATTGGAGCAATGAATTTCTGCCTTTTTTCAACAAAAATGGCTTGTAAAGTTATTTGGTTATGATTATGTAGTCAAGTACCAAAAAAAAAAAAAAAGGAATCAGAATAAGGTAGTCGATGCCCTCTACGGATTACCAATGTAGGCTCATTTCAAGTCATATCATTTCCAATTCCCTCTTGGTTATAGGAGCTATAAAAAGAACATACAACTGAATTTGAAATTTAAGAAAAGTTTCAAAGCTGGAAAAAGGTAAAATTGGACTCTTCCAAGTACTTTATGCTTGATGGAATTCTCTACCATAAGGGAAAGCTTTTACGTAGCTCTATGTCAAAGTCTAGTTGGGAGACATTTCATATATCATAGAACACTCAGACGGGTGGCTCACAATTTTTATTAGCATGGAATAAGGAAAGATATAAGCCTGCATGTACGGCGATGTGATATTTGTCAACTCCACATATTAGAAAATGTGACTCATCCCGGCCTTCTTCAATCAATCCCCATTTCAAAGGGCTTGGAAAAATATCTTACTTGATTTTATTGAAGGATGCCTATATCGCAAGGAAAAGTGCCATCTTGGTTGTGGTTGACCGGCTTTCAAAGTACGCTAATTTTGTGGTTTGTGGCCCAGATTCATCCCTACATTGCAGTCATTATTGGCCAACTATTTATGGAGCATATATTTAAATTACATGGGAAGCTAAAATCCATAATAAGCAATGGGGACTCGACATTTACTAGCCTATTTTGGCAAGAACTATTATGTCTGATGAGGACATCATACGTGGAACTAGAGTGTACCAACATCAACAGCGGACCCCACTTGCTCATTGGTTTGAGTAGAGGCTAGGTGGCTCCCACTTGACACACACAAATGGGGTGGACAGTTGCTGATTTTGTTCGGGACATGTGCAGCATGATGGAGATAGCATAGTGTGTTTAGTAGTTACTAGTCATGAACCCGTGCGAATTCGCATAGGCATCGTGATTTATGACTATATTATTATTTTTAAATGTGGCATAAAATTTATTAAGTAAAGAATTAATAATATTAATAAAAATAAGGATATTAAATGGAATTTATAAGAAAATTTGTTCACCCATCAAAACCTAATTAATTTAGGATGATTTATATATAAAAAAAAAAAATGGAGAAAGCCCAAGTTAGAGCTATATATATATTAGGCAGAGTTCCCACATTGATGAGAGAGAGAATAAATAAAATTATAATAGAGTAAATTAAAGAAGTTAAATTAAGAAGGAGAGATAATAAATTGAGAAGAAAGAAGGTATATAGAATTGTATTTTTTTTGTAAAAAAAAGTCTTTAGTAAATAATTTTGAAAGTATCACAGGGAATCGGTTCCCATCTAATTTAGGAGAAAATTTGAAAAAATTAAAAAAATAAAAAATTAGGTAAAGTATCCACATGGATGAGAGAGATAAAAACTCTAACATGAAATTGGTGCTTGAAGAAGTTTTTAAAGCTTCCACGGTTGGCAAGATCAAGCTCAAGTGTACTCAATTTATTGTAGAAAGAGGGATCCAACAGTGTCTTATTTATAAATTTTGATTGGACTGGTTTCAACCAATTTTTCTTTATTGAAAATTAGTGGTTGATCTTAGAAGATTTATTTTCATTGGTGGGAGGATTGCTCTGAGATTGGGGCACTTGTGGCTTTATCTTATACATAATTTTATATGTAATTATGTTTCCTTATGTGCTTTATACAAATTCTGCAACATCGGATGTTGCATAATTTGGAAGATTGGGCTGAGTTTGTTTTGATCTTCTACAACATCAATAATTTTTTTTTCCTTTGTATTTATCTATCTAATTATCTAATATATAGCGTTTTTTTTCCTTTTTTTGTTAATAATATACATAGCTTTTGGTGGGCATTTTGATTTAAATATGAGATAATATTTTCTTTAAATAGTAATGGAAAGATAAGATAAAATAAAACTGAAAAATAAATTTAAATTATGTAATTACTGTTCTTAATAACTATATTATCAAAGTGATAAGATGATATCGTTGTTTTAAAAAATGATTATTTAACTAAAAATAATTAATCATTCATTATGTAGGTGTTTAATAAGTAC